>ML179094.1:12104-48045 GCA_004369135.1 Dendrothele bispora CBS 962.96 | reverse complement strand
GCAATGTTTCAAGCTTCAAAATTCTCGTGTTCAAAGTGGTCATACGACTCATATTCCAACCCCCTTTATGAAATAAGCAAAACCGATACCCTTTACCTAGCACCCCAAAAATCAAAATCAATTTAACTCCATACCGTGAACTTACTGAGGATTCTATACGCATCTTTGACCTCTCCGACCCTCGGCAGCCGTTTCAATGTGTCCTTTCTTCTCTTACGAAAGATGTACCTAGTTCATCCTGGAAAAACCAGGGAAAAGACTACCGATAACTTACCTATTCCAGTTAAGTACCCAGTGGATCAAAAAAAGCTAGAGCCTCTCCTTCTCCACATCCGCAGCGTTCTAACTACTTTGCCCTGGTTAGTCTCTTCCTAAAGTTTCCGACTGTGGAGATCAATGGTATAGTAATCTCCACATTTGATATAACCATCTTGAAAAAGACATAAACTCGGCAGCTACTCCAATCATTGGACTTGTGTTTTGTACTGCCGCTATGCTAGACTCATTAGATGACTCCAAATCCTACCCCACTGGGTTCATTACGAGGCCGACTTTAGGAAGGACTCGTCCTTACTGAACTGCAGTCCTCAGTGCAATTCCACGCAAAGACCCATTTGGCAGTCTTATTTTTTAGGATCATTGTCATCATCGACATCATTGAATTCATTCATTCAATTGATCCCATAACATGGTCGGGGCTGTGGGTACTCTACAAGGCCTAGGTCGGAGTTTAAGTATCTCTAGTCATCCTGTCTCTCAACATACTTGGTATGGCCTCATACCTGCCACATGGCACACGCAGTGATGGCCTACTTCCTTTTGATATTAACATCTCGCATCTATCAAGTTGATGATTTTTTATGCATGATGTTACTTGCTGTGTTCATGATGGAAAACACTCTGATTGTTACATCTTTGATATTCAAGTTAACTGTTACTTACAACATTTGTCATACTTAGTCTTTTGGAAACCTTGTATATGAGAAATTTGTCCAAATCCCATTATCAATCTGTTACTAGACCACATTTATAATGAGGATTGATGTGGGCCTTCCACTCAAAAGGATTCCAGATGGATTTGTAAAACACTTAGGTTCCTGGCTTATAGCTTTTACAGTTCAAAATATTAGGAAAGTAAGAAGAATGAAATCCCAGTCACTTTCCATAAGTTCAAATAATACCCTCCTAATTCTGACAGATCTTTTATGAACAGTAATGCCACAAGTACTTAACTTCCAAATTTTGAGCCTGTAGCTTTTGCCAGTCAATTTCTGGGGTGTGCCCAATACATGGTAGATCCAATATTGACATTTTTAGATCCAATGTTGACATTTTCATAGATTCAATATCAGTATTATCCGACTCTAGATTGGTTTCAACCATTGTGTTATTGAACTCTATAGTTAGAAGTTTATTGACAACTGAATCTCAACTTCACACCAATATCAGGTTCATGGATTATATCTCAATATACAATATCATTGTAAACAAATATCTAGGATGGCTTTGAAATTTTGACACAGCTATTTTCCTGCACTCAATTAGGTTTCTAGATGTCCTGTCTGCAATATCTAAGCCTCCTGTGTACTACTACACAAAGTACACTCCATTTTTTACTAGGCATCACTTGACATCTAAGCTCCAAATGTTCAAGCTCAATAGTAAGAAAATTATACTGACCAGTCACTTTCAAGACTTCTCATCAAAGTTATTGGGGATAGAACATTACAGCTAGAACTCCTGGAGAGTAATAGTAATATGATTGTTAGGGGATATATTGCATAGACCCTAAACTCTGGTATTAGGGTCTTACATCTACTTACCAGTAAAATTATTCACATAATACTGTATAGCTTCCTCCTATATTAAAGTCTTGTACATACTTACAGGGAGTCAGACTCTCTCCTCCTCTTTAATCCAAAAGAATCCCATTCTCTTGAACTGGAAGCTCTCTAAAAGTTTTACTTGAAGAAAATTTAATTGCTGAAACTTATTGGATTGCAAAATTTATATTATTTTTTGCTGAAAGCCAGATCAATCCACAATTCGTGCTAAAAATACTAAAACTAGAAGATACTCAAGGAAGACCAATGGTATTTGTATAAAATCAGAGATGATAGAAATGTCTACAAAAACTTAGAAAAGCCTTACCTCTCCCTCATCATTTGAATGTCTTTCGGACTGCAATCTCTGTATCCCAGTTTATGATATACACCCTTAACTTACAGATGACTCGAACACATTTTGGACGCACTTTGGACATATTTGGACGCACTGAAATCAAGTGCGTCCAAAATGCGTCCACAGTGCATCCAAAATCCTTCAAAGTGCGTCCAAAATCCTTCAGGGTGCATCCATAATTTTTGAGAGTGTGTCCAAATTTCCCAATTCGTTAATAATTGAAAAAGAATTGCCTAAAAATACATATACAATTATAATAAGTACATAAGTAGACTAGTGTTTGTAACATAATTGATATAACTCAAAATTAATATTTATTAATGGATGCACCTTGGACGCATTAGATGCACACGTGGACGCAAAAATCTGGGGTCCGACTCATTTAGACCAAAATGAAGAGCTGTTCATTCTGTTCCCTCCCTTCCTCCATCCAAATTTCTCAATTACAATCCAATCAGGACTCTGAGATGGTAAAATATAATAATTTTGTCTTGAAAACAAGCCATAGTGATTAGAATCTGATTTGTAGAGTTAATGATTGAAATCTCCAAGCCGCTTCGTAAATGGTTTAGGGACCTCAGTTATGGCCTTCTCTTTGAAGAGATCATGAATAGAAGGGTCTAGGCTTTAAGTAGACTGATATTGGAGGGTCATGAGTGATTTGGATATGCGAAGCGGCTTCGAACTGAAGATAACACAAAGAAATGACGAAACTTGTACATAGAGCGTAAGCAACCCAATAAGGAAATGACCAAAAGTGAACACCACATGCTCATTATCTACGTCATATGTGCCTGCCAAAATTCTGACAACTTCTGCAGGCCCTTCTATCGAAGTCAAGCAGAGCTTGTGTCAAACTTCGAAAATTTGAAGGGCCGATGTCACAGGCCTATGACCTGATGTTGAGTTTCAGTCAATCTGTCCATTTTTGTTGACTGACAAAGCCTTATATATCTGACAACAGTGTCCGTACCTTCGAATAGGCGTGTTCACGTTCCTCTACTACTGATACTCCTTTTTGATCATTAGTCCCTCCATAAAGATGTCTTTGGCCAGTCTCACTCCTGATCGTATTTCACCTGTTGACCAAGGCACTTTCAATGCTACTTATGGTAAGTCTTTGAGTCTGTATTCATTGTTCTAGTCTTGAGTTGCTCATCGTGCTCCGTCTTTGATTCTGTTTTGAGGCGGATCTCTCATCTGTTGTATGGTCATGCTGGTTCTTTATGGCCTGGCGATTCTCCAGGTCAGAATGCCCCAAAGATTTTGTCGCAAGACCCTGACCTAACTCTTCAATGGAACAGACCTATATGTACTTCATGAGCTATGGAAGGGACAGCCTTGCTATGAAAGCATTGGTGCTAGATATTCTCATTGTTCGAAGCTAATGTTTAATATTCAATTTTACTACTAGGTCGGTTTTATCTGGTAATAACTTTTCACCTCTGGACTACAATACCCATGGTGTATACTGACTGTGCCATCATTTGATTGTTGACAGGTCGATGGCGACTGTACATGCAATACTCTGTGTGCTTGATAAATTGCTATTCCCGACCTCCACTCACAACCGTCCTTATTTCAGTTTGTTACACAATTTATCATTACCTCGTGCGTCCCAATTACTCGCGATCCCTCATTACATCTAGCCACTAACTCGTTGTTCACGATCCTCACTAGGTTCTAAGCTATGGCAACCCACTCTCTTTGTTTGAAGGAGAATGGTAAGTGCAGTAAATTTATTTTGATGAAATCCTGATCAATTTTTCATCAGGTCTACCTATGTAAGCAGTATACTAGTGGAGGATTTCTGAAGTAGGTGACTTACAGTGAACAGGCATCTGTGTCTGTTGGGCTGATCTTATGCTTTTGTATCCAGATGTCAGGGCACACTTCTAACTTATTCTTACTACATTCTAAAGTGTTCATATAGGTTCTTTGCTCGAATACTGTATCTCTGTGCGTGCAGTAAACATGGATTTGGGGCATTGTGTGAAGTGATTTTTCCCCCTACATTTAGTGACCAAAAAGAACTGGCGTTTGATTATCACCTCTACGCTGGGTGTCCTTATCTTGGGTCAGGTTGGTGAGTTGGCTTGGCTTGAATTTCTGGGTGGAATAGTCATTTGAACTGACAGTCCTTATGTACACAGCGCTTGGTATCTGTGAGCATTTGTTTCCCAGTTGGATTGTAGAGGAGCATTTACTGATCATGCCCTTTGGGCTGCCATTAGATTTTTCCTACAGAATATTCAGCATTTGGCAACTCTTCAATCTTCACGAGATGGTGTATGATGCCATGGTGCCTCTGTGCATTATCCGAGTGCTTTCAGATACCCTTACTACGGTTGCACTCTGCATCGTCTTGTTTGATTCACGAACTGGCTTTAGCCAATCGCTCAAGCTTATTAAGACATTGATGATCTATGCAATGGAACGTTTTGCCCTGACTACGTTTGTATCTACTACCTGGTTCTCTTTTTGCAATTGAATAAGCTAACAAGTCTACATCAGTGTTGTTGTCGTTGTTCAGACCATTGTTGTATGTTTTTCCCTCTTTTCCTTTTGCAATGAAAATGAAAAATCATTGACTTTACAAATGAATTTAGCTGATTGCCAAGCCTACTTCCATCTGGGCCATGGTCATTGAGTACGTCGCACCCCAAAGTATGTGTCCCTTCCTTAACATATCCATCTCTTATGATCGGGATAGAGTGCTGATTTGTCAATCATCTTCCATTTATCTTTTTTTTAACCCCAACAGTTTACACCAATAGCTTCCTTGCTACACTCAATTCCCGCAATCACCTTCGGGACATCAGTTGCATCATTGATTCGTGGCATATATCTTCCACAGGTGTTCGAAATACCGTCATTGACACGAGGCCTGGAACTTCCCAAGTCATGAACATTAGCACTGACAACAGACATCAAGCTGTCCGAGTCAAGCATGGAGAATTGGCAGAGACTTTAGTTATGACAGATATTGCCAATACTGAGACACATACCGATGGTAACTCTGTCTGATACAGTATCAAAAGAAGTGAATCATTGCTTGCCACACATGTGAAGTAAGTATGGGGCTGTACTTACAGGAATTAACTTAAGGCTCAGCACGGATACATCCGCGGATGACCGGTATCCGTACCGGCCGGTTTTTGAGTTTTAAAAATCCAAACCTGTATCCGCCTGGTTTTGTGGGCCGGATAACCGGTATCCGGAGTATCCGACCTGCCGGTTACCTGAAAAATGCAGGTACCTGCAGGTATAATGCAAATTTTCTTTCAAATATCAATGGAAAATAGATAGAAAAGTTTATTTATGTGTCAGTCTGAAACATTACAATCTAAAACAATAAATTAATCAAGTGTGAAACATCTTTTTTAAGCTTGTATTAATTTATTATGATGTAAAAAGTTTGATTTATGTAGAATCATCAATATCTCAGCCTCTAGAGCACAGATTTAGGTAATTCTTTGACTGTTAGTTAGGATTATTCCAAATGCATCTTTTTCATTTCTAGAAGTAGCTACAGAAATTTCTTCCTGCTTATTTATTCAGTCCCCCAAAAATTGTGGCACCATGAATTTCCAAGGCAAGGGACCATTCTAAAATTGCATTCAGTATGCCAAATTGTAGGAATTGATAAGTTGTACACATTTCATTTCTAGGTCATGTTTTAAAAGTCAATATATCAAGCTGTAAGAAGGTAGATATTCAAAATATCTTTTAATCAATAAAAATATGTTTTGCATTGAGGTCCTTTGGTCCCCGTGTGACCGTCCCTAAATGCATAATGGGTGAGCGAAGAGTATCAGGCAACATCTGTTCAAGTCCAGTCTTCTCGCGTCGCCTTCTCTCTTTTTCCCCTGCATCATCTTTCCACACGGCAGTGGTCATGTTAAAGCTGTTTCTCTTTTGATATCCGCTACTCTCCCTTGTCTTCATGACATCACCATCTCTCTGTCATCTTTGTTGTGGCCTCTGCCATTCTCCTTGCAGTTTATGACCTTTTCTTTCCCTGTTCTGTGTGCTGGCAGTCCCTGGGGAAGAGTGATAGGAGATATGGAATTAGTAAATCTATACATCTTCATTTCCCAATTGTCGTGCACTGGCCCAGCTCGTGTCTTGCCAAAGCTCTGCCTCTGTAACGACTGAATCTACCGGCTACTTTGTTTATATGTAAGTCTCTCGTCATACTCACTGTGTTAATGTTTCTCTATTTCTCCATAGGTGATAGGTCCTTTCATTCTTTATTGATGGGTCCCAAGTTTTGTTTTGCCACTAGATTAAGGTTTGTGCTATTTAGGCTCTACATACTCACAACTGATACATGATTGTCTAGGCCGTTAACGTCTAGCTGGTTATTTTATTCTTGTATGTCCGAAGTTTTGTTCTGCCACTCCATTAAGGTATTTAGGCTTACATATACTTGTGACTGATACGTGATTGCTGTCCAGGCTGTTAACGTCTGGCTGGTTATTTTATTCTTATTCATTTCATAGTCATACTATGTAGCTGTCATACTTGTAGTACATAGATTCCTGTTAATTGCCGAACCTTTAGGTTTGGCTCCTTACAAGAACTTTTTTTCAAACCATTCCCACGGGTACCATATATAGATAGACACTTCCAAATATATCCTAAATGCTTAGTAAGACCCAGGTTGTCCATGCATAAGTACTTAGTAACTTTGAACAATATCGTTGATTCCTGCAAACTGTAAGGTTCGGCCCTCGCCGCTTGTGGCCATACCCCCCAGTCATATATTGTTTGTACCTCATCATATGGATGAATATGATGGTTTGATGCTTAAAAACATGATATATGAGTGTTAGATGTTGGATATGTTGTCTAGATGTGTGAAAATAATCTGAAAATAATGCTATATTTTGTACAAATAAAAAAGGGGTCCGTTGTATTTGTTACATAATATTTGCCTATACTGTTATATTGTATTTATTTAGCACAATATAACACAATTTGACACAATATTTGACCAAGTATTCAGATTGGGTTTTTCCTGATGGAAAGTATAGTAAAAGTCAATACACACATGCAAAAGCCTTAATGAATAATTCAAAACACCAATTACTTCAGAGGACTAAACACCCAGACTGTAATCACTATTAAAAAACCTCCTGTCGTCGGAATGTATTAACAGAAGACATACCGTGAGTGTGCGCGGGGCAATAGAATGGGACGAAACAAAAAAAAACTGTGTTTGTAGCTGTTGTACAAAGGTATCTACTGCCACGTCATCATCACGCGGCCTGACTCATACCACAAGCCAAAACGGGGTTGTGGCTATACACCCGGCAGTGGCGGTGCAACAACTTTTGGGGCCCCATTCGATAATTGGTTTCACTTCGCTCACCCAAAAAAGTTGAAACTTCAATTGACAGAATTGATTAAACACAAAATACAACCTTTAAACATGAATAAATAGTACCTCATTGCCAAATATCTGCAACAATTTGCAGGTTTTGTGCAGAAAGTTGTAAAAAAATCAAGTATACCAAGAATCTTTCTCAATAAAAGTTACCAATTGTATGTGCCGGATACACCAGATACCTGCCGGTTTTCACTTTTTTCGAAAATTCAAACCGGTATCTGCCAGTATCTGTATCTGCGGATCCGGATACTTAAAATTACCAGAACCGGCCGGTTTTCCCACGGATAACCGGCAGGTTAACCCGGCAAAACCGGGATCCGTGCTGAGCCTTAAATTAACTGTTGTCCTGGACACTGAAATTAAAATCAATATTCTGTGAAGAATTGAAGCTATATTGTTAATTAGTCAAGTTTTGCTTGACCCCCATTTGGCAGACTTTTTCCAGCTTGTGCAAGTCAATAAAGCAGGTCAAGCAACAAGTGACCTGCCTGGACAGTTTTCTGCCAAGTTAGTAATATGACTATTAAATAAACTAATGAATTGATTAGTTTTGGAGCTAGAGTTTGTATTCAAATGTATTTATTTTATAACATCAACTTGTGAGCCAAGCCAAATAGTCAGTCAAGCCGACCTGCAAATCAGGTGACGTTACAATGTATATACAGCCTGAAAATTTATCTACAATACACGAGTAGTATATAAACTATATACACAAAATGAGTGTCAAGTATATATCATCGGTCTGGTTACACAAGACTAGTTCATTTATGAAGATTATGATTGAACACATCACGTCTCCTCGAGCTGTAACAAGTTCACAGGGCTTGACATCTTGATATCTCCTCAACACATATAGCTTTGTTTCCTACCACAAAACCACCACACAAGCTGGGCTTATGACCACATCATCATCCTGCAGTATGTGAGTCTGCTACTCTACAGGAAATGGGCCATTGCTTAATGTGGCAAGTATGAGGCAATAATCTGTTCCGAATGTGGTGCTGAATACCGGGTCAATCATGCTGTAATGTTCAAATCTCCACGGCCTGGCATAAAGATGTCATAATTTGTAATGATGGTGATAAGACAATGATTTACTAAATGGGGATGCACACGCTAGGCAGCTAGAGTTTACTGTAGCCTGTTGAAAAAAAGTTTGGTCCAATTTGGGTGTGACATTTTTGAACTCCAGTTCAATGAGTTCAGTGTCCAAAATAGAGTGTGACACATCTTCATTACCAATTCACTTTGCCTCAAAAATCAAGGAATAAAGGCCTAACAATGAGTATTATAGGTCCATTTGTTCTTTTAGATACAAATCTATGAATTAAAGCTAAAAATGACTTTAAAAAGGCTGGCCCTGCAGGGAAGAAAAATTGAGTAGAAAACTTGTTTGTCACATAGTTCATTTTTCAATGTGATGCATGATGAATTTAAAAAAATGAAAAGTTCGGAGCCCAGTGTGACGCATGATGGAACTTTCTTTCATCGGGCTACAGTAGTAAAAGGGCCTCGTAATATCAAAACATATCACAGAGGCTGTGCAAGCTTCATCTATGATGATTCCACTCACTGCCATAGCTATTTTGAGTGTGTATACGGATGGCCGTACGGGATGCGTATTCATTCTTCCATTCAGAAACCGCTCTTTTTGAATCACCTCATCATTACTGTGCATGCCAAAATAGAAAAGAAGCAGATGGCACCCGTGTTAGCCTCTCTATTCTGTCTTCGATACATCTATCCAGTTTGTACCTCCGGTCTGTAAATTTTTGAGCCCCTATGCTTTATGTTCTTTACCGCCCAATGGGACACTACCACCCAATGGGACAAAGTGATTTTCAGCCACCAGTTATGCATCTATCGTTCCACTCTTTTTATGGTATATGCATATAATCTATATCAACATTTGATGTTCAAATTGGAGCTGTCCAATCATTATATCCCTGTCAAGAAAATCATCTTTGTGAAAAAAGGGCTGTCTTGAAGATGGTGAGCTCCCGTTTGGACCCGTTAATTGCCACGTGCATCCAAGGGGTAGGCGGGACGCAAATCCTGGACATCGGGTAGGGGGAGACTTCCCCCAGAGGATGAGAAAAAAATGCGAGGGACCTATTTTTGGCCAATTAGACCACTCTTTGGGGCTGTTTTGATGCAGTTGTGAGCATCTAAAAGTTTACCGGGGATTCTAGCTCAATAAGTATAAGAACCGTGTCAAAATTTGGTCAAAATGGCCTTGCATGTGTTTGTATTAATTCTTGTTGGACACTGGACACTGAACCCAATGCTGACTACTTATCTTCACTTGATATTAGTATAAAGCTAAGTGTCGTTGAAGTGTCGCCACAGGACTGTAGCCTAATTATGAGTCGGTTTATCAAATCTTATCATTATCTTATCTAATCATGTGATGTGGGATATGGTAGGGGGGAGGGGGCTCAGTCAAGGATCAAAAAAAATGCGAGATGATGTAACTTTGCTGAAACCCGCCTACCCTTTGCGTGCATCACGCGTTGGCCCATAGTTTGTTACTCATGATTCCAACTCGTACTGTTCCATTGCTTGACGCATTCAGTAAGGAACAGACAATTTTTCATTGTCTGAGACCAAGAGAGAGGTAAAAATGACTTTCAGCAAATGAAAATCAGAGGGCAGAAATTGTCCTCATTGAAGCTCATTATGGAAGTGTGAGAAATGGTTACTTTCTGTGACCATCAGTATTTCATAAATGTAAAAAATCCAGAATACTTTCTAGACTGTTAGCATATCTCACTATTTATTGGAGACATTTGTAGTATGAGAAGATAAGTACCCTGAAAATATTTTAGAGTCATCAAGCCATACATGTGTGTAAGAATTTTTTGCATCCAAACATTAGGGATATCTGGCGTCACAGGCAGGGATCTCCAGTGGAGTGAAATATTGTGATGTTGTTCTGATATTTCTACTTCAATCTATCTTGTCCCCTTCACAGTTTCAACTCAATTGATTGATAAAGAATCATTGTATGGGCCATCGCTGCGCGTGGCAGAAACGAGGCCGTGAGTCATTTGTTACTGTATGCCAAAATGCAACGGGCGGAGGCAGCGGAGCGGCGGTCGCGCCGGCAAATACATGATATTCCATATGGAGAATACAAAAAAAGACACACCTACCTGCGCGAGTCGAGTTAAAAGGTCGAGTCCTCCTACATTCGGCCTCATATTAACCAGTTTATGGAGGAAGTAGGCCAGCACTTCGTGCGGCAGGTACGAGGCCGAACAAGCAGTGAATGAAACAACATTAAGTTCACCGGCACGGACAAAAGATGAGTTAATCCGAAATAGGAATGAGATAAGATAGTTGATTTTCCTAATTGGGTATTACACGACCAGCTAAGCGGTTGGTGTTGAGTAAAGACGAGCTTTCAACAAGTTATCCCTCTGTGAGGAAATTTCACAATTACAATGTTTGTGCAAGTCAAGTCAGCCCTCCAAAAGTCAGCATTATCAGTAATTTTAAATTTCATGGCTTGATTTTGTTGATGGCGACCAGTTTCAATTTGTAGGATTACTCACAACTGTGAGATGCACCTGGTATGCCACGGATACATTGGATTCCGCAGGCCCACGGATGTAAAGGGCCAGAGAGGTAACCACATGCAAATTGGTTACCGATATGACATTAGAGTTAGATCTGTGCTCATTGTATCAGTTGAAATGCTACAACTCAACTCCCTTGTTCATTGATCATTCCTTGATTGGTGTTTGAAAACGTTTATTAGTATCCGGGAGGAATTGAGTAAACAATCTATGTACCCACTCAAGATACAGTTGTAGTCTGATAGGCACTGTTTGTCTGATATGTGGCTCCGGGCCCATTGACTTATTATTTCAATGTTTCAAGGGCCTTTGACTTGACCATCTCCCATCATGGAACCTCTCCCTTACAACATTACACTCTCTTCTCAAACTGCATGTAATATGCGCTATGATCCAGCTCCGGGCTCTGTTGTGAACCAAACAACTGGCTGGACAATCGTATACACAGATGGCGTTACGGACCTTGGTTATGGAAATGATATAGGAGTAGGGGTAGACCTCCACCAAACTAGCCTAATGAATGCAACTATGGAACTGGATTGGGTAGGCACTGCTGTATATCTTTATGGCAAGGCAGATATGGGATCATACACAATATCGGTTGACGCTGAAGAAGATATCCCCGGGGAACCAGTAGGGGGATTATTGTGCAGCAAGTCGGATTTGCCGTATGGATCGCATAGAATCACGTTGAGGGTCACTGGGGAAAGTTTAGTAAGCTTTCAGTATGCAGAAGCAACTATTGGTATTGGTTATCCTCAGTATGTTATCAACTTTTTCAAACTACTTTTTAAATCCACCATTCCCTTTAGGTCTGAAATGAAGAACTCAACGATACTGGCTGTGGAAGACGGCATTCAAAACGAATTCTTTATTTATTCAAGCAATCCCTCGCCAGGCACGGGTGGGTGGTCTGTTGAGGGTTCACACGTTAGTGAGTTGCTGAAATTGTATTCATACTGCCCTTTTGTACAATAAGTCATTTATAGAACCTATGCCTGATGGGTCTACAAGAGCACTTCCCCAGCAAATGTTCACCAATGCAGGAAATGCGACTGTTTCATTTACTCTGAGAAATACATCGGCTTTCTTCCTATGGGGTGATTTCAACTATGATCACACAACAAAGAAAGCGATTCTTACATCTCAGAAAGACGGATCATCAGATATTATGACCATAAATGATTTTTCGCCAGTCATTGACTTTATACAAATTCTATACTGGAAAAGCAATTTGAATCGTAATGAGACCTACGATGTTCAAATTATCAATCTCGAAAATCAAAAATTTTTCGGATTCAGCAGTTTAGATATCATAGATGGGTATGTTCTCTTCAATCTAGTCAACAAATTATCACTGAACATTGCGACATTCAAAGTGGGGATCCAGTTTTGAACCCCACTGATCCGAATCCACCTTCGAACTTCACCGGTCCGACCGTGAACTCGACCTCCACTGGAAAGCGACTAGGAGCCGGACCTATAGCCGGGATAGCGGTAAATACTCAGACGCCTACATTGATCCAGAATGTCTACTGACAACGTTTGTACACAGATAGGCAGTGTACTTGTAGTGATATTCATTACTGTGGCTTTTTTCATATACACTCGGCGGACGCCAAAAAAATGTGAGTAGCTTATTAAACTTGCGGCAGCTTGCTCTCAGCGATGACTAAACCAAAGATTCTTTCCATAGTTACTCCGGTCACACCACTCATGTCGTATAGCGCTCCGAATGCTGTTGTTCGTTATGAGACTGATTCAGGTCCCATTCACGTTTTACCTCCTCAGTACGATGATAGCTGGGCTATTTTTAGTGGTGAGCCTTCTCAGACTACAAGTAGTCAGCAATCCAGAAGACCCGTATCAAGATGGCTAGTAAGTGCACACCACCGTGACATCACCCAATGACTTTGATCCAAATCTATAACATTTTCATTTTCAGCAGAGAAAAGGGCATAACAATTTGAATAACCAGTACAGCGGAGCAAAGATTGTTGATAATTCATGTCTACCTAGCCATCGGTCATAAATGGACAGGGAACAGTCATTTTCTGGCATCCTCCCGCCCGATATCATCTCTAGCCAAATATGGTCCTTCAATTTGAGGCCATAATGAGGGCGAAATATCAGTTAATCGAGATCCTTAAAGTGAGACATGCGGTAACACAGTGAACAAAATTGTACCGTGAATAGAATGATAGCATAAATGTATTAAATAGAAAGTTCGTGTCCGGACGGACAAGTTAACCAAATGTAAGAAATACTAATGAATGACCGATGAGTTCAACCCAAGCTCTAACAGAGTCCCTGAGTCTACAACCAAAAGAAGGGTACGAATCAAAGAAAAAAGAGTTCAAAGTCTTTGCACGTGTCCGAGAAATAAAAAGAAAACAGAGGCGGTGTACCATACATATATCACAAGAAAAGGAAGCAGTCAGGAATGGGAAGTCCATCAGCTTGAAGGGCTCACTATAAACCGTTTTGCATCATAAGGAAGCTACCTGCGACCGACCATCTGTCGCAGGTTCTGCTAGGGGGTCTGACACACCAAGAGGCAGTGTTTATCTCCGACGTCACATCTTAAACGCGCCTACTACATATTGGACGTTGGAGATATCACTGATCAGAGACGACGTCGCTCGTCACTGTCATCAATCTTCCGAATGACACTAGTACAGCACATCCATCACGATGGGCGGGGGCTCGAGTGATTGATTGACTGCTTCAAGCAGCAGCAGGAATGTTTGTAACAGACTGTTGTCCACGAGGTCAGCACCAGGGGGAACGACGTAAGATCGGTACTACGTCCCAAGAGAACCAGAGTCCAAAGTTGAATTGAATTGCTGGCCGTGATACATATCGGTCGGGTAACCTGAAACCCAAGAAAAAGAGCCAAGAAAGGAATCGCCATCTCGAATCCATTAGTTTAACTTCCCGTATCATGGATTCTTCTACCTCATCAAAACTTGTTCGAGGACCTTCCTCGAGCGTCTCCCGAGCCATTAAAACACATTTATCAAAAGATTGATACCGCAGACCTAAAGTCTACCAGAAAGAATCACCACAAGTTCGCCGGTCATTGTGTCAACATCTATCCTTTGAACTTTCTTTGAACTCCAACTCACTTCACCCCTTCGACCCCTTTTCATCACCATCTCGCAGCAAAGATCGCAACAACTAAACAGCACGTCACCCAAACTTTCCCGCCTGACGTTTCATGAGCATCTCCAAATCCAATACTAAATCGTTGAGTCGGAATTGCAGAGACTTCCCTGCGCTGCCTGAACGAACCCGGCACCACAAGTGTTTCCGACTATATCGAGAGCGTTTTGATAAGTCGATTTGAGTCCTATGATCTCCGTGGTATCATCTCTGTTGAGTATAGGGTCCGAGGAGGGGAGTGGAAGATGTCGTTCCTGTGCATATGACGTAAAATAAAAGAGACAGCGAAAGAGGAGGAAGACCAGACCATGCGAACGAATAAGTGAATCAAACAAGCTTCGAAGAAGGAAAGAATAGAACAAGAAACAGCAACAAAAAAAAACCCACCCTCATTAAACGCCGTCCCAAACACACCCAACAGATCTTTTTCACACGCACTGCAGCTCACTTTAACTCCACTGCCGTTGAGAAACTGATCGTCCAAAGGAAGGCTATAGAGGAAAACAACTGCAGCGGTACCTGATGAGATGGAGGACACGTAGCAATAGGTGTTCGTGGTCGAGAACGGGAGACAGGAGGCTGTTTGGAGGAGAGGCTAGGAGAGCTGTTTGTTTCAAAATAAAGCGTTAGAAGCACATTCGTTTTCGGGATAGTATACCATGGTAGGATGTAATTGAACAAGCCCACCAGCACGTGTCCTAACGACCGACTCGTTCTTTTCTTTCCCACAGACCTCATCTTTCACAAGTTCCCTCTCGAACCAACGCATGTTCGCGGTACATTGATCGGCTCCTAACGATGGATTACACATTCCCTAGATGATGTCGTTAAGTATGAGATTTGTCGGCCTAAAAGATATATACAAAATTATTTAGAAGGAACGAAAGAGAAAAAAAGAAAAGAAAAGACCGACATACGTCAACGAGACTCGTGCTCCACGCTTCAAACATTCCAAAACTTTTACAGCTGCGGAACGGTGCGGTATTGGTCATATTTATGAAAAAGTTCAAGCAGCCCTAAAAACGAACAAAAGAAAGAAAGAAAAGGATCAACATGACGTATTTGAGTAATGTTTTTTTTTTGCTTGCGGGGGTGTACGTAAAAAGTAAAGAATAATTGCTTACCTGCGTACTGAAATTGAGACCCAGACTCAAAGAGTCCCAAGGTTGTGGAAACGGGGTAGGTAATACAGGTGGAGAGGAAGTTGGAGGGATGGTTGGAACGACGGTAATAACTCCACCGGTACTGATCGTGCTCGTAGCAGAAGATGAGCCGGAAATCATCGAACTTGAAGTAGGGGACGAAGTACTAGTTGGTAGATCGATGGATATAGACACCGTATTTGTAGCAGCTTGCGTGTCGATGTCGCGTTTGTATAACGCCATCGATATAGTCGCCGTTTCGTTGTCGACGTCCATGACGGTGCCGTTATGCGTTCCGATAGGACCCTCGATGCCTATATTGCCAATTTCATACTGGCTGCTGCGACTAATATAGAAATGATCGGAATGAAAAATAAAGACCATTTGAGTCTAGAGAATAGAAAACGATGTCTAGCTGGATGATGGGATTTGGGATATAGGACGGACGTCAACAGGGTCTTGGTCGAGAAAGTAGGCTTGGACGAATAAGAGGAACAAGGTTTAGAAGGCGAAGACGCGAATGGGGTTGTTAATGATCAATGTCTTTTAAGAAACAATAATGGAGACCTTGTACATAGTCACGACATAGCTACGAGGCCGACTTTAGGAGGACTCGTCCTTACTAAACAGTAAACTTGACTCGGTGAAGCCGCCATGTACAAACCCCATTTGGTAAGCCACGTTGTTTAAACTTTAATCCAGCTTCGGCACGCTCGGCAACCCCTTATGGCCTCGCAATAGCCACCCGGAGCGATGGCCCACTTCCTTTCATTATGTTGCATTTTAGTAAGTGGAGACTTTGAAGCACCTGCTGTGATGGCTGCTAGTAGGACCATTGCTACCGAATATCTGATGAATATTTGTGTTGTCTCAAGAATTCTGTGGTTGGGAAACAAAGTATGTGGCAGCTGCTGGAGCGGCTGCCGCAGGAGGCGCGAGACATGTGCCCAGCAGCGCCGTGTCAGTCCTGATGGCAGGTTAAGCAGGTACCATTAAGTTGGTATCACGTGCAATTACTTAACGCACACATCAATAACAATGAATTTGGCTGTGAGTGATTCTCTGTAGCTATAAATGACTTTTGATACTTTGTTCAATAGAACAATAACTATCAACATCTGATCTTAATTCATGAATTCCAACATTATCAGTTACGACGATCATTGCTATGATATTCCGTGTTTCAGCAAGTTATTCCTCTAGGAGCAAAGTTTCCCAATTAGAGTGTGTGTGCAAGTCAAGTTTAGATTAGTCCTCCTAAAGTCAGCCTCGTGATAACATTTCCTCAGTAGTAGCTTGAAAGTTCATGTCATATGTGGCTAATGGCAACCAGTTTCATATTGTAAGATTAGCACAAATGTGAGATGCACCTGGTATGCCCCGTGGCACGGATACGCTAATTCCACAGGCCCACAGATATAGCTTATTAAGGGTCAGCGAAGTAACCACATGTAAAGTGATATATCATTAGGATCATTGCTCGTTGTATTAGTTGAAACGGCACAATCTCAACTCCCTTTTTTGATCATCCCTTGATTGATGGCGTATTGTTGGAAAACTTATCAGTATTCATGAGGAATTGAGTAGACGATCCATATGTACCCACGCAAGAAATAGTAGTAACTTGATAGGCACTGTTTGTCTATATCTGGACCCAGGCCAATTGGCCTATTATTTCAATGTTTCGAGGGCCTTTGACTTGACCATCTGTCATCATGGAGCCTCTCCCTTACAACGTTACACTCTCTTCTCAAACTGCATGTAATATGCGTTATGATCCAGCTCCTGGCTCTGCTGTAAACCAAACAACTGGTTGGACAGTTTCGTACACAGATGGTGTTAAGGATCTTGGTTATGGGAATGGTATAGGAGTAGGGGTAGACTTCCACCAAACTAGCCTAGTGAATGCAACTATGGAGCTGGATTGGGTAGGCACTGCGGTATATCTTTATGGCAAGGCAGATATGGGATCATACACGATATCAGTTGATGATGATGAAGATATCCCCGGGACACCGGTAGGGGGATTATTGGGCAGCAAGTCGGGTTTGCCGTATGGATCGCATAAAATAACGTTGACAGTCACTGGGGGAAGTTTAGTAAGCTTTCAGTATGCAGAAGCAACTATTGGTATTGGTTATCCTCAGTATGTTATCAACTTTTCCCTCAAACTACTTTTAAATCCACCATTCCCTTTAGGTCCGAAATAAAGAACTCGACGATACTGGCTGTGGAAGACGGTACTCAAAATGAATTCTTTACCTATTCGAGTAATCCCTCGCCAGGCACGAATGGGTGGCATGTTGAGGACCCGCATGTTAGTGAGTTGCTGAAATTGTATTCATACTGCCCTCTTGTACAATGATTCATTTATAGAACCTATGCCTGATGGGTCTACAAGAGCACTTCCCCAGCAAATGCTCACCGATGCAGCAAATGCTACTGTTTCATTTACTCTGAGAAATACATCGGCTTTCTTCCTATGGGGTGCTGTCAACCGTGATCACACTACCCAGGAAGCGACTCTCACATCCCAGAAAGACGGATCATCAGAAGTTATGACCATAAATGATTTTTCGACGATACTCGACTTTATACAAATCCTATACTGGAAAAGCAATTTGAATCGCAATGAGACCTATACTGTTCAAATTACCAATCTCGAAAATTTTAAATCTCTCTCATTCAGCAGCATAGATATCATTGATGGGTATGTTCCCTTCAACCTATTAAGAGAATCATCACTGAATACTGCAACATTCAAAGTGGGGATCCACATTTGAACCTCACTGATCCGACTGTGAGCTCGACCTCCACTGGAAAACAACTAGGAGCTGGACCAATAGCAGGGATAGTGGTAACTATTATTCGGACGCCTGCATTGATCCAGAATGTCTACTGACAATGTTTGTACACAGATAGGCAGTGTACTGGTAGTCTTGATATCCATTGCTGTGGCTTCCAAGTTTATATACACCCAGACGACAAGGAAATGTAGGTAACCTATTAGTGAATGCGGCTACTTGCTCTCGATGACTGAATTAGCATTCTTTCAGTTGCTCAGGTCACCTCAATAACGCCGTATTATAGCGTTCCGCCGAATGCTTTGTCTCACTATGAGACTGATTCAGGTCCAATTGACGTTTTACCTCCCCAGTATGACGATAGCTGGGCTATTTCTAGTAGTGAACTTCTCAGACCACAATTTGCGATTCGCAATTCAGAAGACCCGTCTAGTAGGTGTATGTCACGTCGCTCAATGACATCGATTCAAATCGTTAACATCTTCATTTTCAGCAGACAAAAGGGCGTAACAATTCGAATCACCAGTACGACGGGGTAGAGATGGTCGGTAGTTCACGCTGACCTGGCCATCGGTCATGAATAGGCAGAGAACAGTCATTTTCTCGCATCCCTCCCACTCGATATCGTTTCTAGTCAAGGGTAATATGGTTCTTCAGCTTTATGTCCTCGAGCATCGCGAAACGTCAGTCAATCGAAATGCATAAAGTGAGACGTGCGATTACACAGTGAACAAAGTTACATTGTACCGTGAATAAAATAATAGCATAAATGTATTAAATAGAAAAGTTCGTGTCCATGTTTAAATTCCAGAGCAACCAAGACAAACTGATGATAACAGACCTAGAAAGGTTGGAAGGGACGGGAAAGTTGAGCAAATGTAAGTAAGAAAAACTAATGAACGACTAATGAGTTCAACCCAAACCCCAGAGTCTACAACCAAAAGAAGGGTACGAATCAAAGAAAAAAGATGAAGTCAAAAGTCCTTGCACGTGTCCGAAGAATGAAAAGAAAACAGAGGCGGTGTACATATATTACAAACCAAAGGCAGCAGTGAGTGATGGGAAGTCCATCAGCTTGAAAAATTCATTCAAAACCGCTTTGCATCACAAGGAAGCTACCTGCGAACATCTATCGCTGGTTCCTGCTGGAGGTCTGGGCATACCACAACAAGAGGCAGTGTTTATCTCCGATGTCACATCCTAAACGTCCCTACTATTGGCCGCTGAAGATATCATTGATCGGAGAGGACGTCGCTCGTCACGGTCATCAATCAAGAAAAGACAGCACATCTATCACGATGAACGGGGGTGGCTGTTTCAAATGGCAGAAGTGTTTGGAGCAGGCCGTTGTCCACGAGCACCAGGGAGAACGACGTAAGATCGTAAGATCGGTACTACGTCCCAAGAGCCCGAGTGTCCAGCTGTGACCTGTGAAAAAAAAAGCCAGAGGAATCGTTATCCCGAATCCATTTAACTTCCCGTATCATGGATTCTTCTGCCACATCAGAACTTGACCGAGGGCCTCCCCCGAGCGTCTCCCAAGCCGTTAAAACACATGTATCAAAAGACCGATATCGCGGACCCAAAGTCCACAGGAAAGAATTAGAATGCCGAGACCACCATCATTGTATGCATCATATGCATCGAGATCTATAAACCCAAAAAATGAGGAGAGAGCGAATGTGATCCCACTACAAGTTCGCCGGTCATTGTGTCAACATCTATCCTTCATCCTTTTTTGAACTCCAACCCACCTCAACCCCTCCTCTCAACCCCCATTTTCATCACCATCTCGCAGCAAAGATCGCAACAACTAAAAACCACGTCACCCAAACTTTCCCGCCTAACGTTTCATGAGCATCTCCAAATCCAATACTGAGTCGTCTAGTCGGAATCGCAGAAGAACTATGGCTTCCCTGCGCTGCCTGAACGAACCCAGCACCACAAGTGTTTTCGACAATATCGAGAGCGTTTTGATAAGTCGATTTGAGACCTATGATCTCCGTGGTATCATCTCTGTTGAGTATAGGGTCCGAGGAGGGAGGAGTCGAAGATGTCGTTCCTGTAAGAAGAAGATATCAGATCGCACGAACGAACGAATAAATGAATCAACAAATCAACGAGTCAAAGATAAGAATAAATATAGAACAAGAAACAGCAACAAAAAAAAACCCACCCTCATTAAACGCCGTCCCAAACACACCCAACAGATCTTTTTCACACGCACTGCAGCTCACTTTAATCGCACTGCTGTTGGGGAACTGATCGCCCAAAGGAAGGCTGTAGAGAAAAACATCTGCAGCGGTGCCTGATGAGATGGAGGACACGTAGCAATAGGTGTTTGTGGTCGAGAACGGGAGACAGGAGGCTGTTTGGAGGAGGGGATAGGCTAGAAGAGCTGTGTATCAAGAGCATTAGGAGCATTCGTTTCGTGATAGTATGATGAAGAAATGTTGGTATCGAGTTGGATCGTGTTTTCAGGAAATGAAGGAGGAAAAGATGTGGGACAGAAACACGTCGATAACGTCAGGCAAAGAAAAAAAGAACAAGTCAGAAAGAGAAACGCATTTCGAACAAATAAAACAGCCCACCAGCACGCGTTCTAACGACCGACTCGTTCTTTTCATCCAAATCCGTCCCGCAAACCTCATCTTTCACGAGTTCCCTCTCGAACCAACGCATGTTCGCGGTACATTGATCGATTCCTAACGGTGGGTTACACGTTCCCCAGATGATGTCGTTGAGCAGGGTGAGATTTGTTTGGGCCTGGAATGTATACTTAATATAAGTACAAGATTGGGAACAACGAAAGAGAAAGGAAGAAAAGAAAAGAAAGAGAAAAGAACGTACGTCAACGAAACTCGTGCTCCACGCTTCCAACATTCCAAAACTCCTGCAGCTGCGAAACGGTGCGGTATTGGTCATATTGATGAAAAAGTTCAAGCAGCCCTAAAAACGAACAAAAAAAAGAAAAGGATCAACATGACGTATTTGAGTAACGTATTTTTTTAGGTGCGGTGTACGTAAAAGTCAAGAATAATTGCTTACCTGCGTACTGAAATTGAGACCTAGACTCGAAGAGTCCCAAGGTTGCGGAAACGGGGTAGGTAACACAGGTGGAGAGGAATCTGGAGGGATGGTTGGAACGACAGTACTAGCTCCACCAGTGGTCGTGGTCGTAGCAGAAGATGACCCGGAAATCATCGAACTTGTGCTTGAAGTAAAGGACGAAGTACTAGTTGGTAGATCGATAGATATGGATACAGTATTCGTAGCAGCTTGCGTGTCAATGTCACGTTTGTATAACGCCATCGATATAGTTGTTTCGCTGTTGTTGTTGTCCACGACGGTGCCGTTATGCGTTCCGATAGGACCCTCCATGCCTATATTGCCAATTTCGTTCCACGATCGATGTCGTTGGGAGACCAATTTCGTACTGGCTGCTGCGACTAATATAAGAATGATCGGAATGAAAAACGAAGACCATTTGAGTCTAGAGAATAGGAAACGATGTCTGGCTGGATGATGGGATTTGGGATACAGGACGGACGTCAACAGAGTCTTGGTTGAGAAAGTAGGTGTGTGGAATGATGGGGAAGATGGAAGACTCGGAGATGGAGAAGAGGAACATGATTTAGAAGACTCGAATGGGGTTGATGATGGGGGCACAAGAGTATACGAAGGGTCCGAAAATGAAGATGCTGGGGACGGGGATGGGGATGGGAGAGGAGAAGGGGTATGTACCAGTGAAGTGTCCGGAGGTCCTCTACTAGCCTCCCTCGATGATATGACCAAGTCTTGGCCCTTCCCAGCTTCTAGCTCGTGACTCACAAGAGTAGTGCTGTCACTCCCTCGACGTCCCTTCATTTCGACCCCTCCGAGTAAGTTCTGTCCAGTCTCGCCTGATCCTATCGTCCGGGTCGGTGCAGACCTGATAGTAGTGAAAGCTGGATTGAAAGGTGAAGGTTCGAGTCCGCTATCCATTCCTATGTAGAGTCTCTCCCTTCGCTTCTAATTCGTATCCGCGCTTCCCGTTAAGCCTTTTTCAGCCTAGTGTGTATCGATCGTGGCTTGTGCGTGAGTTTGAGGGAAGAGAAAAGGAAGCACCTGGTCCAGGTTCAAGAATCCAAAGGGTAGTGTGACGAAAAGAAAGAGGGTAAGGAACGGGGGTGCTGTCTATTTCGAGGGTTCTTGGGTATTGGTGTGATATTTTTTGATCATGATATATATAAAGGAACCATGCTCATCAGTCAACTGTTATAACCTGTTATACTCAGCGCCGACCGCCGACAGCTCTGCTCAGGCACCTATCCTAAGGCACCCGGTACTATCGTTGGAGCAAGAGAAAATTATCGGACTGCGAGTACTAAAGTTCGCCAGCTGTGCAATATAAGGTCAATATATACAGCGAAGCACGGGTTCCTGAATGAAAATATGCAAGCTAATGGCAGTATAATGGCAGTAAAGTTACAAAGGAAGTTCGGGGGAAGAAATGGTCCAAAGACATACCTCCTAGAAGAGATAGAGCAGAACTAACATGGATAACTCTGCGTATCAATCTTTGATGTTGGCCTGTTCGAAGAGAAGGACGTGCGCGTGAGAACTTGTGAGGTCTGGACTCTCGGCTTTAATCCATCACGTGATCTCTAATACATTCTTCCACTTGCCGCTTTATCCTACTGCGACGTAGGAGAATCTAGAGAAGGGAACTAGGTATACTTATTCTACACATAAATGACCGCTTTCCCGACGCCGGTGAGTACTTACTCTTTTAGTCTCCTTGCCCAACCGTTGAACTTTCGCTGTATCGCTCAGTTACTAAATGAAGGAAGTGGGCCATCGCTTCGCGTGGCAAGTACGAGGCCGTAAGCCGGCTGCCATAAGGTCACAGTCTACAGAAGAAGAGTTGCATGACATGCCGGATTCCGGCAAGTCGGCAACAGATGGAGATATCAGAATGAGATAAGATTTGCCTAATGGGAATGTCACAAGGAATGCTAAGCGACGGGGTTTAGTAAAGACGAGTCCTTCCTTCGGTCGGCCTCGTAATCCTGTGCGACATCCGCGATTCGATGCAATATACTTTTGGACACTGTTGTTATCTGATTCGTTTGATACTCGTCAACAGTGGTATGTTTCATTACTCAAAAGTAAAGACCCTCTCAGGCTACAGCTTGCCAGTTTTACTCCTGTGACGACATAATTTGGCTTTTATCCCAATCTTGTTTTATACAACTTGGGGTCTTCTCCCAAAAATTAACCCCATGATAAGTATTGAAATCGACTTAACCTTGTAACACGGAAATGGACCGTATCTGCGACGCGGATATTTGAATGCTCCCCAATGAAAATTAGGAGTGGGGCTAAAGAAAAAAACGGAATGAGAGTCAGGACTCAGAACACAGACTGTCGACCAACGCGACGTCAATGACCTGGTGGGCAAGGGTTGTCAATGATAGGTTGTGGTGTTTAGGAGGGGCTTGGATGCTTAATGCTCAGCTCTGAGCCTTAGGCTTGTTTAGTCCAATTATATAAAGTGAAGCTTAGATAAATCTATGTATATCCACTTCCAAATGAAAATGAGACTCAAATATCCGCTTCGCAGATACGGTCTAATGTTGACGTTATATCACACACATTTTTACATTTGGTACTATCCCTTTGGACATAAAATTCTCAGCACGTATATAGTTCTTTCATTCGATGTTCCTTTCTTCGACGGATCAAAGAACAGCCATCTTTCTATTTTAAAACTCGCTCGAGCAAGTAAATTTTTGAGAAGATCACTCCGAAAATATCTTGAGTTCCCTAGTAGAAGTTTTTCCCACTCGGAAAAAATCCTCCTGGATATCTATAGTTTTCGTGGGGTCTTTCTTTGGTCTACTGATGTTAACTTTGGCCTTCTCAGTTCTTCGACTTTGTCTTCGTCATCTTTGTCATCTTCTTTCTGAGAGAAAATCTACCTCCACTCTATCCCCCGTCTGAACAGCAATCTCTCGACTGTATTCATCACAAGTGAGCTTTCACGAAGACAAAGCACAAAGTTACACGGGTCAGTAGACGATATCTACTCTTACTACAGCCACTACTGATATTGCCAGGAAGGGGGTGCTATCGTGATGGAGTTGACTATTCCTGACTTCGACTCTACTCCGTCAAACTCAAACCAAGTGGACCCACGGAAGCTGAAAGAGATGCTGTAAAAATTCCCAGTGTTGATGAGGAACATTCAAATGAGACGGAGATGAATACAGTCGAGAGATTGCTGTCAGCTCGAGTGCACATTTGAAAACTGTACAAAGAAAATTTATAATCTGGAGCAAGTGAGCGGAGTAAATAGGTAAAAAGAGGCAAAATCTTTCATTATAGTCTTGATCGTTTTCGCTTCGTGCCAGACAGCTTGCTTTCTACTTTCCTAATAATATGCATTTCTCTCATTCAAATCGCAAATGACTCAGGATGATTTATTAGAAACCATCAGGCTTGGACAACAAAAACTACAGCGTCACTAGGTTTATTCTGTCCAATGACATCCTTCTGCTATTTATTATTTCTGGTCATTTAGTATTGGGATCGCTGATCTGGTACTTATACATAGAACAATACCTCGAAAACACGGTGATTTACTGAAAATAATACGGGGTTATCGAGATAGGAATGAATTGAATCGAAGACGTAGATAGCTCTTCAAAACGAAGTTCAAGATGAGATGAAGGGTAGTAATTCGGTGTTGTCTAGACTTTTCAAAGTTTCCAACTGAATGCAAAGCCTCCCCGCTACATCTCTCATAATGACCAGACTCTGCCAAACGACCGGTTTCATGCGGCCGTATATTCCGCCTTCAATATTTGACTACACTCTGTCTAAGCTTTGTATATTTTCTGACCCTAAACGCTGATGAGTGACCACCGAAGAAATTCTTATTGATTCTGACAACGAGAGGGATTCTGGATTGGTATGCGTTTTCTTTGTCTTTGATTCTTCGCGGGCTACCATCAGAATCACTACTACTGGATATATGGCCTTCATATGGCATACATACATTTGTTAGAGTGGCTTCTTAAAGGCATCAAAATAGTCCACTTACTGCAAGCAATGGTGTAACAGCAGCAAATAGAAGCACAGAATATTGTGATTTTGATTTGGCATGCACAAAAACAATCATATATGAGATCTAACATTGTTTTGATTAATTCAAGAAAGCCATGATCGTATAAAAAGCATTATGGTCACCCAGATCATACAATATACCAGCCCTGATTCAACTAGAAGGCAAAGAATTTTTTGGACTCGTGAGAGTTTTCCAGGAGTCAGCTCGAGATTCCTCAGGACATCTTTGAAATGGCACCTGTTCTCTTCAGTAACATCCGAAAAATCATTTTAGTGCTTGGACCTACCATGTTTTGTAGGCAATCAAAGAAGTAGCAGTAATGTTTGTCATAAGCAAAGGAAGGATCGTGAGTAAAGATACGGCTGTGGACCCGTGATTCTTGTGTGGAAGTATTTGGAAGTCATCGAGGAACTTTCTTGGAGCGTCAAGTCCACCGTCAAGGAATGTGCAGACTGGAGAAAATCACCAAGTGTGAATCATAAATTATTCAAAATCATTATCATAAACGTACTGGAAGCTGCCAGCATGCAAAAGACTAAAACCGCCTTTGCAATTATGCCTGAAGGAAATAGGACCCAAGCCCTCCATATGACAATGCCATCGCTCAGCAAAAACTTCGGACTTGACGTTCAGCGCGAAGATTACATTCAATGTCAACAAACATACATTCATTCTTACTATAAAATCGACTGCAAGAGTAGATCTTGTAGTAAGCACTTTTGGGGGCATAGTCCCACTGGAATCTATACTTTTGGTGATAGTCAATGGGTAAGCGTATCCCATAAGCATAAGTAGCGCATAAGTTGTTGAGAACAAAAGTTGTGTAATAATGATGCCAAAGAGCGTTAATCGAGCTCTTGATTCAAATATACCCCGAGATCTAGGTAGCGGGTTTATGGTATGTTTATAACCCGAAGTCAAATCGAGGACTCACGCCAGAATGTATGCAGAAAATACTGCACCCGAAAGGTAAAGACCATAGAACATGAACACAATAGATAACAAAATAGCCAACTGTCCCGCTTGATTGATATTTTCTGTGTTCACCTCTAATATGTCGGTTGATCTTTTATAGAGAATCATCGACATGACAAAAACTGGGAGGTCGTGAAGCTTGTGGGTTTCAGTGCCGAAGCTCAAACCTTATATTATTGACTTACACCTAATTACTGATGGATATCCTGTGTTCTTGTTTCGAGTACGGTTGAAAGCAGTGTAAAATATCCAACATATTCATTGAAAATCAGTACATAGGCTCATGTATAACCAAATTTCCCTACCCTGAGTTTGTATGCGCGTCCCGATATTGATGTTTGAAGATTCTTAACACGGCTGTTGCAGCGCAAAAAAATAATTCCTTTCTATCAGTATTACTATTATTATTGCTGAGTAGCAAGATGGACTACACTGGGTGCAAATTTCTATAACTCGGTGGAATTACAATCACAGAAAGTTACAATGATAAATGCAGTATGTAATTCTGCTAGAATTACAAGAAAGCTACAGAAAGTACTTTCACTTAATAAGTATTCTTTGGATTCCCTCTGTATAATCAACTATCACTTTCTGTATTTCTTCTGTAATTCCAGTGGGATCACATACTGAATTCCTCATTGTGATTCCCCTGTAACTCCAGTGGCTATTCTAGAAGTGTCCAAAATAGCTACGAAGCCGACTGTAAGGAGGAATGGTTCATCTCGGTTTGGCTTGATGTGGGCTGCGCCATACTAGACACTACCCCTTTTAGGCATCCGGTCCACCTCGGAAATTAGTCTAATCGACTGGCATGTCAGGCTGCACCAGTTTCCACAACGTGTCCACCTACATTGGAACCCTCAAAGCCATACACATTTTTTCTTTCAGATGATAATTTGTATTAAGAAACTAGGCCGTCGCTTTCGCGCGGCATGTATACGAGGCTCTTACCACGATAAGATTACTGATATGCCAGATGGGTTTGTGTAATGGAAAATAAGGTTTAGTAAGGACGTCAGTCCTTTAAATTTGGCCTCGTACGTGCCGCACGAAGTACTGTGGAGGATATTATGAGACCAACCAAAAGGAGGAATTGTCTTTACATTTTGCCTCAGTCGGTATGATCCTATTATTTGGACTGGAACGCATTGACTTTCACGGCTTGATAACGGCGATCGATGGCTGTTCCAACGGCCGGGCCATGCGTTGCGCCTGGCCCGCTCTGATGAAGCTTTTGTCATTGATTATGTGGTAGAAGTTTCTAGTTTCCTTGGCCCAGCGACTCATACTTGCCTATTTTGTGGTGGCTCATTTAACTTCATTTTAAGTAAGACATTGAATGCGCTGAGGAGACTGGAAGAAGCAATGGACGAGTCAACTTGTGATCATGAAGGAAGGAGAAGTCGTAGAGTTCCGAGTCGCGAAGGAACGGTCAAGGGAAGGATCTCACACAAGCCACGTGGCTAACGCGCCTGTTGCTTGGAGGATTTATCCATAGACAGCGCCGTGCACAAACGTACCTTTAATTATCGGTCCCCTTTCAAAGTCCAAATACTGCTCCGGAAACCCCGCAAAATCTTACGGACCATACGGGTAAGGTACTGAGTAAATGCTGGCAACGTCACTGATTTTTTGGTGACAGTTGAGAAGAACGGGTTCAAGCATCGTGGCCAATGGTCATTTTCTGGGAGCATGGTGCTACAGAAAGATCGGTTCTTTTTTGAGAGGAATCAATCACAAACGTAATGCTCACCCTGAATACTTACGTTGTCTTGGTCTCAGTGTCGAACCAACCACGAGTTTTGCGCTTGCTTAGATTACTAACGAGACTTGGAATAAAAAAAGGCCAAACTTTATATCTGCTTGCCGTTCTCAATAAAAAGAAGAGGTATTAACAATCTCGGGCGGTTTCACAAACAACAGAAGCAATCTCCCTTTTTTCTTTTTGCCTCTCGATCTCGTCAGAACCTGTCTCTACACACAAACTTTGAGACAAAAAAATTCATACTGTGAGAGCACACTCTTGAGTTGCTAGCACGAGCTCACTATCTGCCCACACAAAACAAGAAGAAAAAAGAAAAGAGAGAATTGCATGTTTTTTTTTTCAATTAACAGGTCCGAGTCCCAGGTCCAGATGTATTTGTTTGTCTAAATATCAAATTGAACCCTCAAAATTTACCTTGTTTCCCGCTGCTCTGTCAGTTCTGGACCCCGCCTCTTACTCAATACAGCGGAATAGGCAGTACACTTATTATTGTTTGCAAAAAAGTGAGAAAACGCGCGTCGGCAAAATTGTTTTATGTTTTATAGTCATCAACCTAAAACAGCTTGTATCTCAACAACCACTGGGTTCCACAATAGTGAGTGGATACCGCCATGACCAGAAAAATTGCCCCTATAATCCTGTATACTTGAATTTTTTTGAAATATATGTTGTTTCCATTCTATGTCTAAATAAAGCATATCTTAATGTCACTCCAGATTACTATAAAATAAACATGTATTGCAGGCAAAAAAAGTTTATGGGATTCTTGGGGCAATTATTCTGGTTGTGGAAAAAATTAAGGGATAGTGTAGAAACAGGATATTCATTGGGATACAGGTTGATTTAGGTTGACAAGTGTAAATTTCAAGAAATTTGCAAGAAACCTCCCTGAAACATGGATTCACTCATATTCTTTTACATCGTAAGTTCATGTGATTTGCAGGTCGGCTTGACTGGCTTTGGGGCTGGGCTCAATATAAATTTTATATTCAATGTATTACTTAACTTGCCAAAAAACTCACCGGGCAGGTCACTTGTCGCTTGACCCACTTTATTGGCCTGTACAGGCCGAAAAAAGCCAGGCAAATTGGGGTCAAGCGATCCTTGACAAATCATGATGTAATCTCAAATCAATGAAAAGAATTGCCCCAACATTGCTATAAACTTTGTTTGTCTGGAATACATGTTTATTAAAAGTAATCTATAGTGATATTAAGATATACTTTATTTGGACATAGAATGGAAACAACATATATTTCAAAAACATTCAAGTATACAGGATTATAGGGGCAATTTTTCTGGTCATGGCAGTATCCACTCACTATTGTGGAACCCAGTGGTTGTTGAGATACGAGCTGTTTTAGGTTGATGACTATAAAACATAAAACAATTTTGCCGACGTGCATTTTCTCATGTTTTTTGCAAATGATAATAATGTATATCATGATGTCGGATATTCTTTTTCGCTTAAGTCCTCTTAGTAATTAGTTTTACCAAACCGCTCTTTTCATTCCTGAGGGATATGACCCCTGGAGTTTGAGATGCAGAGAAAAATAATGTGAGAGTAGGAAGGAGGTTGTAAGTACCTACATGCAGGGTAGATTCGGGCATACTACATATATGTTTATGTATTCCGAATCTACATTGGCTTTGTCTTTGTCTTCATCTTTGTACTCTACACTCTACTAAATAAATATCTAAAAAGTTGAATCCCTCTCTCATATGTGCCATTACCTTCCATGACCTTCAGGTATGTCCATTGTTAGTCAGAATAGCTTCATATCTAGGGAAACCTCAAAAGCCGACTTACAACGACAGGATGTTACACATGAAGAGGCTCTTTTCTAATGCCTTTTTCTATAAGGTTTTTTCTTTTCTTTTCTCAAGTGCAATCATTTTTATCTCCACTCAAATACTTACTCAAACATACACACTAGCTACCCTCAGATTACTGAAGACTTGTCTGACTATGATTGTAAATTAGGAAGTAACACCTGTGTCTTTTTACACTCATACTGTACCATGCTGTATGGTGACAACCTGAGTCTGGTGCGTTACATGTCGGAATGCAGATTAGTTAACAACTTGTGATACCGTTACCCGTTACAACACAAAATTTTACAACCTTTTGTCCTTCAAGGTATTAGAACAATAGACTATTTTTTGCCATATACAGGATGAACAATGTACACCGAGAAATGCTCTATGAAGTTGCACCAAAATAAATAAATTGTTTGCTTCAATTACAGTGTCATCAAAGACGATATGACAACGATAACATGAATTTCGGATGATGAATTTAATGCCACTGATGTCCCGCTTGAATTTGTGATTCAAAATGTTCTTAGTGTTCGAATTGATCTTCATCGGTCAGGTGAGTTCACAATTGAAGGTTGGGGCCTGGGGAGCTGGAAATGCAACACAGGAAAATATTTTTTCTCATCATGAGGATGCTGGGGAATTGAGGACAAGGAACTTTTTAGAGGAAGAAGGGATGGAACAGTAGTTTTTTGGACCTGTATTTTAGAATTTTACCTACCTGAATGTAATGCGATTTTCTTAACAACCTGGGGTTTGTTACTGCGTTGCATGGGGGGTGATTTACAACTTTTTTGTGCACCGTTACGCGTTACAGTTGTTACCATAGAGCGCAGTACAGTACCTTCAATATGCCAGAGGCTTCTCCACTGACTTTCAAGTTGATATATAAAACTGACAGTATACATGATCCAGACCTGACAAACCTTGCTGTATGACAGAGATGAGGATCATCTTATATTCAATATAGATCTGAACTTGGCAGATGTGAGTCAGGATATTTATTTGTGGAAACACAAGTTTTGTATAACGATTCAATTGGAAAAAAAGCAAGTAAGTGAATGAAAAAGAAGTAAGCTTAGCATCATGAAGGGCAATAAACATATCATACCATCCTAACTAACTATATCAGCCCAAGTCTCAGTCCATTTTTCACCAAAAGAAAAATTATCCCAATTCACTGCTTTGATGGCAACATTTTCAGCATTGGGGGGAATTGTTAACACTTGTCTGGTATCTTGAAAACCACCTCTGAGCTGATGTGGTAGCCAAAGTATGAGGTCTGAGGGGGATTGAAGTGAGTATAACCAACCTTCAGAGTTAACAGCACAGAGGTGGTTTGGTGGGGATTGTACATATGGGGATCTCAGTTTTAATATTTTAGACTGGAGCATGGGGAAACTGTCTGTGGATGAGGACAATTCCAAGTCAATTGATTCTGGAGAGGAGGCCACTGATGGAGCTGAGTCAGTATGACACTGCAGAGGTTGGCCCACAGACTGTCCAGTCTGAGAGTCCCATATCCTGACTGTCTTGTCAGATGATCCAGACACTATGTGTCTGCTGTCAGGAGAGTATGCCACTGAGAAAGCCATGGCAGTATGGCCCTGCAGAGGCTGGCCCACAGGCTGTCCAGTCTGAGAGTCCCATATCCTAACTGTGTTGTCCCAGGATCCAGACACTATGTGTCTGCTGTCTGGAGAGTATACCACTGACCACACCTGATCAGTATGGCCCTGCAGAGGCTGGCCCACAGGCTGTCCAGTCTGAGAGTCCCATATCCTGACTGTCTTGTCAAGTGATCCAGATACTATGTGTCTGTTGTCTGGGTCAAAGCAACACGAACCAAGATAGTAATAAGCACTCAATTGGGAGGCTATATTTTACTAGCTATAGTAAAATGAGAAAAAATTTAAGCCATCTACCGGAAAGCTAAGGCCAGGAGTGGTACACGCCGTTAAAATGACCATGCGAAAAGTAGGACCAAAGAAAGTAGAAGTCTAGACAGTTACCGCAAGATCTAACCTAGTTGAACTGGTTCGGAGGCCTCTGGCCGAGACCTTTCTGGTGCGGTTTGGAGCTTCGGCCAGAGTCGGAGCTCCTAATACTCAAGTGTTTAGGTCATGTGGTCATTTCTCACGACGGAGTCGTAGAGTCTTAGAGTTGTGTCATACTCATCTGGACACAACGTCGACATACAGTCTACGTGGGAGTCGAATATCAGAGTCGTGTTTTCCGCCTCAGTAGACTGTACCATTTTAAATCAAGTTATGTTAAGTCGTTAACTAATATTGACAGTCACCACAATACTTCGATAAGGAGAGAGCAGCAGCCTATCAAGGGACTACACTTTTTTGAAGGATTTTGGGTTGCCTTCTCACCCTGGCTTGTCTTAGCAAGCTTCAGGGGTCAGGGAGAGGAGGATAGTAGCCTCAGCCCCTAACTTTACGGTCGGGACGGTGCTTCGTCCCAAAAATTCCAAATTTTCATCTTAAATTCCAAGGGGTTGACGCAGCTGTCTTGAATAGAGTAGGAGTGCACGTCAACCTATTGAAATGCTGAACCAGAAGAGTTAGAAGCGCGCTAGCTGTAGACAGTACATAGGGTTCTTTTTCTGGACCTCCGTGTTGGACGAACGAGAAGAACCTAGATCTCTGGCACAATGAGTACCTGGTTGTTACTTATTAAGTTGCCTCTTGTTAGGTCTACGAGAATAACCAAAACCTTTGTGAAGTCGAGTCCAACTTCCAGTCGGACTCTCAGTCCTAGGAGGTCCATCCACCTCTCTTATAACTATAAAGAATTTAACGATTACCTTGTAGTTGTCTGTTGTTGTCACAATTAGGACTTTGTTCTTACCTACGAGATAGATTTTTTTTAAGGTCACAACAATGATCGAAACTCTTGTGACTTTCAGTCCTGGGTGGTCCATCCACCTTTCTTATACTGATAAGACACTAGACGATTACCCTTAAAATATCCAGTCGTCGGAGTCAAAAGACCCGTACGGAATCAGTTACTAGAATCCGTACGTTTACATTTGTTACAACCCTCTCTAGAATTACAGTTATTAATGATAACATTCATAAAGATTTAGTCCGTTACATAATAATTCGTAGGATGATGATCTACTGTGAGAGTTCCTATCCGACTCAGGGTAGTACTTAGGACGTGTTTTTTGTATGTTTACGTACCTTCCTTGATCCCTTGTCGATGAAGTTCTGGACCTTTCTACCTGGTAATCACCCGTTTGGTTGTAACGAACCTAAAAACCGTAACGTCCCTGACCATTTTCACGTAACCGTCAAAGAGACCGAAGATCTCAGTCTCTTGTAAACTTCCCGTCACAAAGGGAACGTAACTGTAAAGTAACACAGTTCCCACTTCTCTGATCGTTTGATAGGAACAACCACGGTTGTTAGACAATAGTCAACCGTTCTTATACAGGTTCAATACCCTTATGAAACGAACCATAAAAATTACCTCTAGGTAGAGATTTACCAGGTTGTAACGGTCATCGTCTAGTCGAGTTCTACAAAGATTTAGGTCGGTTAAAATTCTTCCTCAACTACTTGGTTGGACAATACTATTAATAACTACCGGAACTACTTACCCCCTGTTTCAAACTCGTTCCTTTTAACGATTTTCCGAACTACCTGGAAACGTAACTTCATAGATACGACTCTGACCAGTAATGATCATCCGGTATAGGACTTTAGGTTTTCCAAAATTTTAGAAGTAGACAACGACCAAAATTATAATGTTTTCTGATACTGTGATCTAGTCTGTAACTCAACAACTAGTTTAGTCTCAAACTTAAATGAAGACTCCTTTATTTGTTCAACCACTGTTTCCGACTACCCGAAAAGTAAACCTAACAATGTCGAGATTTGAAATATTCCCTTCCTTACCTGTACTTACCATCTTACTTATAGTAAGAACCCTGACCTGTTTGTTTTCCTCTTTATCCTTCGGGGATAGTTCCCGATATATTTAACATATTGTAACATGATTTTCTTCGGAAAAGACGACTCCTATTAACATCTATAAAGTTTGATCACTACTCACAGGAATATTGACGATATCTTGGATACAGGGTCCTTTGTAATCGTGTGGACGAATTACAACTCTTGTATAGGAGACTATAGTGACTTTCCCAAAACGTCATAGAATTCCGTCACTATTATATACTAGTTCTACCTTTTTAAGTGTCAGTGAATAGGAAGTCTCTTAAGGACTAAAACCTCCTAACAGTTTTAGTTAAAGTTTCTACCAGGTATTTGGTTTTCCTACGAGTATACTATCAAAGTTTTTACACGTATCTTCACAACTGTAGACTCGAATTTAAGTTATAGACATTTAACCTCTGTAGTACAGACGTTTTGAGTCTACAACAATTAACCGTTTAACTAGTTTCTCAACTTTTCAAATAGAGTGGAGTCGATTTCATATCGACAAATATAACCTCGTTGGTATATCACCTCTGTTTCTTAGAAAGACTATTAAAACGGAACTTTCTTTTCTACTACTTTAAACCCTGTGTTTTCACCAACTATATGACCTATCTTACAGATTCAAACTACCCCTTCAATATATTTATATTACTTCGTAAACTTTTACATTTTTCTACCCATCTTGATGTACTACATTCATAAAACACTGTTTTATATATCCTTTTCTGAACTGAACAAAAAAACTTAATCGATGTTATAGAACTCGTCCAAGATTTACTTTACGTTCCACAACATCTAACCTTAAAAGGGCGTTATTTTCGTTCGTGACGTGTAGATATACATAGTCGAGATCGGTAACGAAGTTCAAACGTTGTTCATCTACCCAAGGTCTATGACTTTCTTGTAAACTTTTTTCAACAGTTTTATCTATTGGTTCCCGTCGACTTTTCAACCAATCCCCACCAGTTCTATTACGTGACGAGTTCGTTTTATAATACACAACGTATGAGGGGTTTATCATCTATATATCACCGACCTACACCTCTGTTGTGTCAGTCCTATACCCTGAGAGTCTGACCTCTCGACCACTCGGTCGGTGACGTCCCGGTATGACTGAGTCAGACCAGTCACCGTATGAGAGGTCTGTCGTCCATGTATCACAGACCTAGGTTCCTGTTCTGTCAGTCCTATACCCTGAGAGTCTGACGTGTCGACCACCTGGTCGGAGATGTCCCGGTATGACTGAGTCAAACCAGTCACCGTATGAGAGGTCTGTCGTCCATGTATCACAGACCTAGGAGACTGTTCTGTCAGTCCTATACCCTGAGAGTCTGACCTGTCGGACACCCGGTCGGAGACGTCCCGGTATGAGTGACCCAAACCAGTCACCGTATGAGAGGTCTGTCGTCTGTGTATCACAGACCTAGGAACCTGTTCTGTCAGTCCTATACCTCGAGAGTCTGACCTGTCGGACACCCGGTTGGAGACGTCCCGGTATGATTGTCTCAATCCAGTCACCGTATGAGGGGTCTGTCGTCTGTGTATCACAGACCTAGGAGACTGTTCTGTCAGTCCTATACCCTAAGAGTCTGACCGACCGGACACCCGGTTGGAGACGTCTCGGTATGACCAACACAAAACAGTCACCGTATGAGAGGTCTGTCGTCTGTGTATCACAGACCTAGTCTTCTGTTTTGTCAGTCCTATACCCTGAGAGTCTGACCTGTCGGACACCCGGTCGGAGACGTCCCGGTATGACTGTACTAAACCAGTCACCGTATGAGATGTCTGTCGTCTGTGTATCACAGACCTAGTCTACTGTTGTGTCAGTCCTATACCCTGAGAGTCTGACCTGTTGGACACCCGGTCGTAGACGTGCCGGTATGACTACTTCACTTGAGTCACCGTATGAGAGTTCTGTCGTCTGTGTATCACAGACCTAGTCTACTATTCTGTCAGTCCTATACCCTGAGAGTCTGACCTGTCGGACACCCGGTCGGAAACGTCCCGGTATCACCGTCCCAAACCAGTCACCGTATGAGAGGTCCGTC
>ML179093.1:224621-263030 GCA_004369135.1 Dendrothele bispora CBS 962.96 | reverse complement strand
TGTATGCTAAGCGGTGTTGAATACTTGTAAATTGCGGTGGCACCGGATATTTGACATTTCGGAGTTTGGAATGGGGACAGTTCCGATTCGTAACACTTCCAAAGACTTGATTTGAACAGACTCTTGTCTAATCGTATTACAAACACAGGCTTTCAACGTTGAATTCAGAATCAACAACTGCCCCGATACTCCACACTTTCCAGAATATGAATTCCAGTGGCAATGAGAGAAGTCGATATTTCTCGACCATCATATCAAGAGGATAGGTTGGATACACTTACAGCTATAAGGCACGGCCAAAAATCTTTGGCGCGTCAAAAATAGGTTTCAATCTTCCAAGCTCAATCTTCCGCAAGCTCTAGTACACTCACTTCTCCATATTTTCTCTCAGTTTCTGCAGATATGAGCTCCTATGATCTTCATGCAGGTCCACATGCCAATATCATTATATTTTGTAGAACACTCATTTTCACTCCCATCAGGGGCTTATTTAGTGAAGTCAACGAGAATGTTTGCTGGATATAGTCAACATTGAGAGCTGCTGGAATCTTTAAGAATTGATAGAAAATACAGTGAAATGAGTGGCCTACAATGCTTGTAAGATTGGGCTCAGAATTTCCTGACAAGCGTGGAAAAATCCGGCCGCGCCTCAAACTTATGTACTTGAAATAGCTGTAATATTTCTAATATTTGATGAACAGAATTATCATCTCATCTGATTGCAATACTTCTTGGGGCCATCTTTTGTTGTTGTTATTTAGACATTTGAACCATGTTTTGCTTGCCAGTCACAAATTATGTGATAATCACATGAAGCAAAGTGGGCCACCACAAGCGTGGAGTACAAGGCCTGTAGTGGCTCATCAGCGCATCAACTGGTACCAGGCTGAGGAAGGCTTACGAACTCGGTGAAAGACGCCGGAGTTTCCAATGCCAGATTTGTAACACTGGGAACAATTTTGTGTAATTCCAAGGAATTACAGAAGAATTACAGAGGAATTATCATAGGAATTACAATGAAATTATTGTATTTCCACTGTAATTCTGGATTTTATGGTAATTCCTATCATAATTCTTTTGTAATGTTTCTGTAATTCCAAGGAATTACACAAATTTGCTCCCAGTGTAATAAAGTTCTTGACAGACAAGACCACATCAGTGACCGACCGAGGCGAAAAGTTGTGCCATTAATGAGTGCCGGATACCTAAAGGGGATAGCATCTAGTCTGTGACTGGCACAGCCGCTGTCTGCGAGTCCAAGATAAGTAAGGATGAGTCCCTAAAGGGGGTTGTAAAAACAAGCAGAGGTAATTATTTGTGCTATTTTCTGACTGGTTCTTTGGTAGATTGTTTACATGAAGACGGATTCAGGGAGAATTGGTCTCAGAATTTTCAGTACATTGTATGTGCCGTGCATGGGTTTGAGAGTATTATACATATCCTTCAGGTTTTTCTGTACCTGGTCACATTAATATTGCTTTGGCTGTCAATTTGATGCTGTGTTATCATCTGGGGTACTTTGATTGTTCAAATGGCATTAAATTTAATATTGATGTCATCGGGTCTTTCGGGCCTCAGGTTTTCTGACGGTATTCTGGGAGTCGGGGACGCCCCGCTTGCGGGGGTTAGGATGTGGAAAGTACTTGCTCACTATTAAAATCATTATATCTTATCTAAGCACAATCATGTGGGACATAAGTCAAAAATGAAACCTGCCTGCCCCTTGGGTAAGTCACATTGTCTTCAACTTTGATCTATTCTCGGCATGCTCAGTAACACCCTACAACCTCGTTATAGCCACGTGGAGCGATGGCTCCTCCCTTTCATAAATATGAGTGGAGGTGAAGCCAACAAGCAGAAGAAAAGAGGGAATCTAGAGTATGTATTTAAGCAGAAAGGATCTGAGAAATCTAGTGTTTCTAAGGCTTAAGCAGAACTTCAGAGGGACAGACGAAATAATTTGTAAGCAGAGACCAGGTTATTATGTGGTTGTAATATCAAGTTTCAAGCCCAAGATGCTTTTCATTTGCAGCCTGAAATTCCAAGTCAGAACCAATCTGAGTCTGCTGCCCACTAGAGTTTACATAGGATCTACCCTGAGTGTTGTATTGGATAGTGGATGTCGTGTTTTGAGATTTGACAACCTCCTCTGTAATACTTCTTCCTACCCAAGTGCACACTAGAATTAGCGTCGGTGCAATACCCTACTTCTAGGTTTTAATAGAATATGACGTGATAAGTGTTTGAATGCGTACCGCTAGTTGAATTATTGCTGGTGTAAGAGTGACTGGAATAGGCAGTTCACTGGCATTTCCTTGAATGGCCGCTTGAATAATCAAGGAAACGGGATAAAGAATTCCACATTCGAGCCTAACAAAAATATCAGTATCAACGAAAGAACCCCGAGGTTTGATTCATAGGCATACAAGGTCGCGATAACTGCATAGTACTTTCGACCGATGATACGGACACTTTGGGAGTTGTCCATTAATGCTCGCGTCTGTCTACAGACCCACCAGATACGACCAGCTTTTGTTATATGTAAATTGAGAAGATAAAAGACTGCATAGGTAGGTCTGACATACCAATCATCAGTGTTAAAACAAAGTTGACCGTTGCATTGATGTAGAGAAATTTGAGATTATAATCAACACCTCTTAGCAATAAGTGGAAGTTCGCTTCAATAGTGGTGTCTGAGGCGCCTTTAGTTCTCATTGCGACTGCTAATAGGCCGAGGGCTGCGTATTGGTCCCGAAATCAGAATCATTTCGGAAGCAATAGTATGTTGGGTACATACAATTTGTTGCAATTGAAGCTAAGATAGGTAATGCAACAACCGATTTCTTGGAGCCCCAGACAATGTAGCATCGATAGATCTGCTGATAATTTAGTACTGGTCAATTTTCACGGGCCATAATACTCACGAGAATGGAATCCGCAATACAGCTTGATCCAACAGATAATTAGATAGAGTATACAGTTTTCTTTAGGGACTTACTTTGCTACAATGAAGCATGTGTTTGTAAGCCCCCTGAGCCATGTGAATGTTATTCCTATGTTTTATCTGAGCTATAAGATTGACTTACACAACCAATGTTTGTATCTTGTCATGTGTCATATAGCTGAAGAACTGATCGAAGTTCTGGGTTTTCAGTGCATTGTAGATAATTACAGCACCCCTAATTTGACTACATGCTTCAATGAGTCCTCCTGAGGTTGAGATCAAGAAAAGACATGTAGTCCAAATAAGGTGCAGTTGTCTGTGGAAGATGGTCTGATTTTTCAAAAGGAAACATGTTGATAGGCCAAAAAGAAAAAGGTAGAAGCCTAGCCAGTCAAAGAGTTGATCAATATCCTCCCGAGCTGACAAAATATTGAGATATTGACCAAAGACTATCAGGCCCAACTTTATCAGAAATTTCAGTGTTTAGCAGTGCTGTAAAGATGTAATAAGACTGACTGAGAGGGAAATAATGGGTCCCAGAAGGGCAGCTTTAGCAGAAAAGAGTGAGGACTCGGAGATTGTGAGGTTTCCCATTTCCTCGAGGATAGTTAAATTTCGACAAAGCGAGGCTTATTCTTATATAAACCCTTAGCTTGGACCCGAGAATTAGACACATCAAGTTTGGTTAGGGCTGTGAAGCTGAAACTTCTGGGATTCCATGCTTATTATCAGAGCCAATAAGAATCTATGCCGTTCCATTTGCACAAAAAAGTCCCGGTATCACTGATTTTTTCCCGTTCACATCCATCAATGCATGTCTCGGACTCACTCTCATGACTCACCTAGACCCACATATTTCCGTTTTCATTGACCCATATAACATAGACCGATTCATCTGTACCTTCCAAAGTCATACTACAGGGATGAATACTTCCTAAGAAAAATGTATCTGAAAAGAGGATTGGTGGCATTTGTGTATACCTCCTTTCAGTTTATCATTTGACTATTCAGAATATTACCTTTCATCCCCCAAAAAGGAAACATCTCTGAAAACACATTCTCGAGATATATTCTAAGCTGTTGGCAGAACTGAAGGCCGCTTACTGGTCTGAATCATGAAATGAAGCACTCAAACAGATAGATTCTGTCACACTTGTACCATGATTGGGCTCAAATGATTTATTGCCATACTTAGTATGGATGGAAATATGAATGGCCCCAGCACATAAGTGCTAATGAGCACGCTTTTGATTAATGATGTCAGCAGTGCGTTTGGCAGTCAGTTCTGTTCAAAAAAACAGGAATTTCAATAATCAGAAAATTGTCGACAAGGGCTCACAAGGTGTGGATTTACTATTTGGGACTAGATAATTTAAGATGGTAAGATAAGACACAATAATCCCCTGTGTACATGGAAGGTATCTTGTGAGTAGCTCGAGAAGTTGAGTAAGATCAGGAAGTTGGTTACGAGTGAGATCGGGAGGAGGAGGAGGAATCTATTAGCCGGGAAGTTGCTGAATAACAACGGGAAAAAACCAGTGTACTTTCAGTTATCAAAAGATTTTCGAGCTCCCGCAATCTCCGCACCATCAAATGACTTTCCAATCCAACTCAAGAATGTTCGAAAGATACATTCATATACACAGTTTGCTGGAATCGTGCCACACTAAGCTGAATTGATACCAGTGCCAGTCCAAATAACAACATACGACGACTATTTTTATAATCAGTATTTTATGTAAACCACGGGTAGCTGCAAAGACACTGCTATATGATTCTTTCATAATTTCATCTTGAGGTTCAAGTCATAGTCATTGATGCAGTTAATGAGAACTTGGTATTTACACAAAGTGAAAACAGATAAGCATTAATTGATTGCGGGACCTTGTTATAGTTATCCTCTCTGTATGCAAAGAGATGTGGAAGATATGGAAAGTGTTTTTTTTAGAATTATTCCGTTCCACTCCTTTGTACATTTGAAGCTGTGCTTATCTCCTGGGTTTCAAGCGTCCCGCGTGGCTCATGTCGGTAAGTTTTGACCATTAGCCATTCATATGCTGTTCCTGAACTTCTTTTGAGACCATGAAGTTGGCTGTGAACGAGACCACGAAGTTGGTTGTGAACGAGACCACGAAGTTGGTTGTGAATGAGACCACGAAGTTGGTTGTGAACGAGACCATGAAGTTGGTTGTGAACGAGACCATGAAGTTGGTTGTGAACGAGACCATGAAGTTGGTTGTGAACGAGACCATGAAGTTGGTTGTGAACGAGACCATGAAGTTGGTTGTGAACGAGACCATGAAGTTGGTTGTGAACGAGACCATGAAGTTGGTTGTGAACGAGACCATGAAGTTGGTTGTGAACGAGACCATGAAGTTGGTTGTGAACGAGACCATGAAGTTGGTTGTGAACGAGACCATGAAGTTGGTTGTGAATGAGACCAGGAAGTTGGTTGTGAACGAGACCATGAAGTTGGTTGCCAACGAGACTGGGAAGTCACTTATGAATGGAATTGGGAAGTTGGTTGTGGATGAGACCGAGAAAAAATCATTGAAACCGGGAACTTGAAAGTGATTTTTTGTGCATCTGATTGACAGTTAAGAATCATGATACAGAACTTCTTGATATACATCCTTGGCTGAGCAGAGATTGAAAGCTGTAGCAAGACATTCATAGACCCATTGGAGACCGTATACTGGCTACAAGCAATATACTTGTATATGCTTTAGGGCGAGGCCAATTTTATAAGAATGGTATAGGCTGTGCAAGTCACGTTCAACTTTTTATTGAAACAATGTTATGCATCAGATGGGTAGCCATAAGCTCTTCAATTGGGTGGTGACTTGCTGCCACTGCCCAATCCTTAAAACCCAGCTCTTGCCAACAATTTTCCCTTTCATGATGCATTTGTTTTTCTTGATCTTCTTTGCTGCTGCTTCAGTAGGCTATCCTCTTAATAGTCCCACAGACAATGAGTAGGTTTTTTGAATGACTTTTACAAATCTTTGACTTTCTTCTTTAGAATTTCTACTCACAGTCAAGCTAACCTCACTATCACCATAAATTCTACTCAGGAGGACAACTCGGGCACTAGAGTAAGGAGTTTTTTTTGAACCCTTGCTAGATTCTGAACATCGTTTATTGAAGGCATTGTCCGGTTTCAAACGTCAATGCTGTTCACTTGATGGTGAATGCCTAGCGGACTGTGCCAGTAACGTACCCTTCCGGTAATCGATTACTGGTAGGATCATGGATACACTCTAGATTTCTACATGTTCTGCATATAAATAGAGAGTTTACATAATATTATGTGTCGACAAAAATTCTTTTCGACATGAGCAATTCCACTTTCTCAAAGCTCTACACATACTACTACTACTACTAGTATGGGGACAAAGCTTCATCTTGTGTAAATTTTTCTTTGCCCACTCAAGTTTGTAATACATGATAGGCATATGTAGAATGGTCTTAGCTATATATTCAAGTAATTACTCTAAAAGCTACTGTAGTCAATGGGTGACTAGAGGCACTGTACCGGTCCATGAAAGTAATCTATCTGTAACACGGCCTAGATTGTACACTGATGATGTTAAATTTGTACTCAGATTATATCAGAACCTGAAAGCAAATTGATTACTTAAAATAAGACCATTTCTGCATCAAAGTGTCTACACTGGGTGCAAGAGCTGGTAATTCCATGGGAATCACAGTGACATTATGAATTGGAAACATATCTGTAATTCCAGTGAGCCTACAGGGTAACTTTATGAGTTAAAATTTCTATATATGGGCAAAATTTCACTGTAAGTCATCACTGGAATTTCACTGGAATTACAGACATGTAGACAATTCATAATTCCTCTGTAAGTTTACTAAACTTACAGGTTCTTGCACCCTGTGCTAGTACATGGCTGACTCGTCTTATTTTTTGTCAGGGAGTGTTTATTACTGCCTATGTCGGTGCGGCCCTCACAATTAATCCATGGCAACTACAATGTGCGTAAACAGTATTTATTCCAACTCCACAGAGATTTTTTTGCCACAAGGTAATTAAATATACGCGTGTTTCTGATCGAAACCCCTGAAACAGACTGCGAATTGATTCAGAACTGTGCTGAGGTCAGTTTGTTCTGTCGTAATTACTCCGGTAACAAGTACTAATGTGCGTCTGGATTCCATCCGACTGGGTCGTACTATTTCTGTTTTCTCGTCTTCTGCTTCTTCGGTCTTACTTGCAGTTCCTTCGCTGTATTTCTCGGCCCAGCTACCAATCTTATGATAACCGACTACGTGTACGAAGAAAAGTCCGTCTTATTGTACATGCCTACTCAAGAATCCATTTACTGACCGTTCATTCCCTCTTTTTTCCCTTCTATGCTCACTCTCAACGCGAATTTTCGCCTTTCTTTCCAATTCCAGGAATACCTACGACATCAACTTCCGCGCCGTCTTTGCCTGGACGCACATGTACTGTCTCTCTTGATTAGCTGGATTTTTCATTTCCGGTACTTAAATTATAATTTGTAAAATCTGGCCTCTCGAGTATAAGAATGTGTAAGTTGGTTCGTTTACAAATTACCAAGGGTGATTTTTTGAGTTATGGGTTTGACGAAAGCGGGGATATGATGAGTGGTTGTTACTAGTTCTAGATGATGTATGGTGATTACAGTTACAATGTCTTATCTCAAAGTGAATGAATGCATTCAACGATCTTTTCTGTATAGGTTGTTTAGTTCTAGTCATCTGCTTTAGTACAACTTGATAGTATTTGCTACACCTAAATGCCTCTTGAAGCTTTAGAATTTTGAGTAGTTGAGGGTCGGGCTCACCGACTGCTCTCTTTACTACTAGCATCTACCGTATTGACCACATGGCGATGGTCGTAACTGTATGGCGGGGGCGAACTTGAATATGATGAATATCCACGAGTGTCTGTTTGAACAATTGAAGCCGGTATTCTACTGCTATTAATGTAACCAAACGGCGTAATATCAGTAGTCAAGGCTAGAAAATGGTTCAGACATCAGTCAACCACCTGAAAGAACACCTATTACTTCGAACTGACCTTTGATTCTATTTCTACGCCTGAAATATAGTATGCATACGATAGGAACTATTAGAACCAGAAATGTTCCTCCTATCTGTTGTAATCATTGAGCATCAGCCTATGAACTAGACTTGTAATTAGAGAGTTTGAGGTAAACCACATCATATAGATGTGAGATTTTACCGCAGTGCAACCTCTCCGTCCACAGCAAAAGTGACTAGGATGTTCACTGAACAGCAACTTGATCGGTGTCTATGGGGCAAGATTGCATCGCAATGAAAATCTCACATGGCGTGTTTTTACTCAGCAAACTCTCTATCATGAGAATTACTTACAGCTATCCCAGCAATTTGGCCTGGGCCAAGAGTTTTTGACGATGCTTCTCCTGATGGTTGAGATGGACCCGGGGATGCCGTGGATCCGACATTTGTCGGGGCCACTCCTCTACAATAATAACCACGGTAAGCAATTGCCAGCGAAGAAATCCCACAAGGTTTTTTACCCATCAATTATCTCCAGTTTGCTGAAAGAAAACGCTTCAGATGGATGTAGATTGACGATCTGAATGGTGTACGTGTCCTCGCGATCAAGATCGCTTTCCCAATACAAGACTTGTTTGAAGTCAAGGACGCTAGAAGTGTCATTTATTGTGGTCAATCTTGATGCACCGTTCTTCGAAGTCAAGGCTATGCTTTTTTCTCCATGGTCATGGTTAACAGCACCCCATAGAAAAAATGCTGTTGTTTCCTGTAGTGTGAAAGTCACGGATGCGTCCGCTTTGAATGTGACCATTTGACGAGGTGAAGAAATATCTGTTCCGTTGGGAAGGGGTACTATAAAAGAGAAAAAAACAAGTGAAATTTGTCAATGAAGCATGGCAGAGTCAATGAAGAATAGTCGCTCACTAGAGTCAGGTGTTCCAACTTCCCAATCTTGGTTACCAACGGAGTCGTTAGAGAAGGTGAAGAAATCATCTCGTATGGGGCCGTCTACAAGTTCGTCCACCGCAAAAACAGTACGGTTATTGACTGTGGACCTAACAATCGCTGAACATCAGTTCTGCTAATTTTCGCTCTTCCACTGGAACATACCCAGGATACCCCACGCCAATGGTCACTTCAGCATATTGAAATACAATTTCGCTTTCTCCGAGAGCAATCAACTTGACAATATGAGGTCCATAACCTAGCCCGACTTTACTGCCGAGTAATCCATCTCCTGGGACGGCTCCGATATCCAGGTTATCGACGGATATCTTATATGGCCCTTTGATCCCCGTTCCGTACAAATATACTGCGGTCCCTATCCAAGTAAATTCCATAGTTGCACCTGAGAAACTCGTTCTATGGGTGTCATTTCCAACACCTGTTCCTTTCGTTATGCCGTCAGGATAAGAAACATTCCAACCAGCAGTAGGTTCGCCGTCACGGAATGGAGAATAGTTTATTGTAGCTGTCTGAGAAGAAAGGGTGATGTTATATGGGGTGGGTTCCATGATAGGTGTCAGGGAAAGTATGCTGAGACCAAGTAAATATACCCTAGGCCTCAGAACCACCGCTTGATCCTGTAAAGCTCAAGCTCTCGTCAAGTGAGCCTCATGCGTTCTATTCCTGTCGATCTTCCTGAGAGTCCGAGTCAACGGTCATAACGACAGTTGCGCCTTATTGATAAACGATCGTATTGTTTGATGTTACTACTGGTGATCCATCATAGTGACCCACCTAAATCTCATTATCGGAAACTTTGTTATTGAGAAAATTTGACCATGGCATCAATTTTTTTATCACACACATTAAGAAAGGAAATCCTTGTCAAGAACTACTTGCCGTACGAGTTGGTAGGTAGATCACCTAAGTAGCTGCTTGGTCATTCGGGCCAAGGTGCCAACCTCAGCAGTGAAGGGCTGGAATTAAGTATCTGAGAGACTAATAAGCGATGAGAAACGGCCGACTTTTGGCCGACTTCGCGCTGGTGGCTGTGAAGTTTCCACGTGCAAACCCTATTTGGTAAGTCACGTTGTCGCTTCAGCCCTTTCTCAAACTTTTGTCGACCCTTTCCTTCACTGCTGCTCAGTAATGCCTTTCTCCGACCTTTCCGATGACATACTCCTAGAGATCGCACTATTCTTCGAGCAAGCCGACCACTGGTGTAGTTTCGCTGCTCTGAACTCGAGATGTCGAGCAGCTGCCCTTTCTGTTCGGTTGGCGATAGAGAAGAGACCCGTAAAGATTAGCGATCATTCCGATTCAACAATCAAGGCTTTGAAGAAACCGACGAAGGAGTTGATGAATACTATCAGGTGCGTGCCAACTCTCTCTGCAGAATTGACTTGCCACAGTCTAACCTTTCAATCTTTCATCTCAGGAAGGTCAAAGTCACGAACGGTGCTATAATCGAGACAGCGAACGAGCCTGCGTTTGGCTTGGATCATTTGAGGAATCTCATTCTAGGATCCAAAATGCTCGATAAACTCTCCTTTGGTGGAGACTTTTTCACGGAATTCCCTCTCATTGCCATCCTCAATCTCTTCGCTAGTCTACAGACTCAATCCGGTAGGCTACCAGACAACCGGATACGTGCCCTCAGACTATGGGAGATCTCCTGTTTCGAAGATTGTAGCAACATCTCTCCAATGGGACTTGCCGGCCTCGAGATTCTGCATATCTATTGGCAGAAATGGTCGCTCACGGATGAATCGAATAGACGGAAATCGTCCACGACGACTTGCGAAGTGTTGGGGAAGATGATCAAGGCTGCTTCTCATACGCTGCAGAGTTTGCAGATTGATCTCACAGGAGACATGCAGGCTATGAGGAAGTTTGATATAAGGATGTTAGCTGGGGATGAGGGTGACATGGGGGCTTGGAAGAAGTTGAGAAAGTTGAGGGTGGAGATTGACGTTGATAGCAGTTCGCCGTTGAGTGATTGTGTGGGGACTCTGGAGGCTATTGCGGATATGTTTCCGAATTTGGAGACGTTGGAGTTGGTTACGGACGCCTGGAGATTCAAATATATGGTAAGATACACGGTGAGTTTTTTCTCTTATAGCCTTTGTCCTTCAGTACACAAGTCTCGGGCTTGTATGCTGATTTTCTTAACTGTTCATTTAGCCAGATATCTTGAAGCCCCTATCCAAGCTCAAATCCCTCGACTATCTTTGGTTCTCTCTCGATTTTGAACGCGACAGTAACGACAGGCTTGACGAGGACCACGATTTCAAATGGTACAACCGATGTCTACACCGACGCTACGCCGCTACTCAAGCCATCGCTAACGTCTGTCCGTCGCTTACTCGTTGTTACTGGAAGCATCAATACATAGACAGTGAAGGAAACGATCAGTTGTATCGCTTTGTCGTTGAGAACGAATCTGGGGCAGACAGAAAACTGGACGACTCTGGTCATGTCTCAAGTCGTAGTGACGATCAGCCGGGGAAAAGAGTAGTGAAAACGAAAACGTCGTGGTGGATGGATCCGCGTCGGTATGGAGTTGAGGAGGATCTGGGGGATTTTCCTGGCGAGGTTGTTGGATCTGTTGAAGAGTACATGACAAGTGATTCTGATGAATCGATTTCGTTCGGTAAAATGCGCTGTCACTATTAGCATTCATTTTCGGAACAGATGAATTTTTGGGATTCCTCATTAGCAACGCTTTCTCTGAAACTTAGAATTAAATAAAATTCAAATAATCGGTTCTCGGAATTACCAAGAGCAGAGCTCTGTTAAGTCTCGTGTTTGAGGGCTGAAGCACAAGAACTCACCTGAGCCATCAGCCACATCGTGGGAGTATATCCCGTGACTGCGGACGCAAGCGCTCGTCGGAGTCGACGTCGACAGGCTTGAACTGTGCACAGACGAATTGTCGATGGCGACCGACTTCTGGGCAAGCTCACACTAGTAGGTCCGGGACCATGCATCTTCTTCTCTCTATAACCTGCTAATTTCAATCACCAGTAAACGATGGATAGTGGACCGAGCGACGTTAGCACAGGCTCGTGAAGAAGACCTTACATATGCTGGGAGCCAGGAGATTTTGGATTTCTTGGGCATTTACTTTGCTAATAGTAAGTATTTCTCGAAGAATGAGAGGAATGACCGTTTCACATATCCTCGTTTCGTCCAAAAAGTCATCTCGAAATTGGGAAAAAAGCTCAATCTTCGCCAGCGTGTCATCGCAACTGCAACGGTTTTCTTCCGACGGTTCTATCTTAAGAACTCGTACTGTGAAACAGACCCTTTTCTCGTCATCGCAGCGTGCTGTTATGTCGCTGCAAAGGCCGAGGAGTCGCCCGTGCATATCAAGACAGTGGTGCAGGAAGCTAGACATGTATTTGGTCGTGAGTTGCGATAGAATACTCGTTTTTATTCCGCGCCCTTTTTACTCATACGCAATGGGTTGTGCAGAAGACCAATATAACGTCAAAAACTTTCCTTCCGATAACACCAAACTCGCCGAAATGGAGTTTTACCTTGTCGACGACCTCGAATGCGACTTGACCGTCTTTCACCCTTACCGTACTCTTCTCGCGCTGTGTAAAAAAGAAACGGTGGGTGCGCCGGGGCTTTCGCTCGATTCGGGCTCCTCAAACAACATAACTTCAATGATGATGATGGAGGCCGAAGCCGGAGAGCTTCAATTTGGTGTTGGCGGGGACTTGTTGGACGCGGGTGATTTGGGTGTGGGAATGGGTCCTGATGATGGACCGAGATATTGGGGGACTGGAGAAGGGAGGTTGGAGTTGTCGGAAAATGCTTTGCAAATGGCTTGGTACGGCCCTTTCTCGCATTTTTCGTATTTATCTTTCCTCGTAATCCTAGGAAGTCCTAACGGTTTTTCGTTAAAAAACTGCATATATAGGTTCATCATAAACGACAGTTATCGCTCTAACTTGTGCCTTCTCTACCCACCTCACCTGATCGCCATCGCCGCTATCTACCTCACTCTTGTTCTAAACCCCAGCGCTCAAGCGACCATCAACCATCTTCTTCCTTCATCCTCAGCCAACAACGCCGCTGAAAGCTCTCCGCATTCCACAGAAGAACCTGGCACCGTCGTCGCTTCTTCGTCTCATTTCCAGTCTAACGCTCATGCCAACACTACACCCCGTCGATCTTCTCGCCAATCCTCTCAAACTCAAACCCCAACCCAATCGTCTCAAGCTCAAGACCCAACGTCATCCTTGGAGAAACAAGACCCAATAGAATTCCTCGCCAACCTCAACGTCTCGCTCTCTCTCATCTCCACCATCTCTCAAGAACTCATCTCGCTCTACACTCTCTGGGACCGATATCGTGAAGAGGGTGTCGTTACTAGTACGACTGGAGCGAACAACAACGCAAGTACAAGTGGTGGGCCAGAACTTTCGTTGTCTCTCGCTTCGGTCTCCGACTTAGGTTTGTTATCACCAGGTTCGCAGACCACCTCTCCGACGAAACTTCACCACCACCACCACCACCATCACCAGAACGTGAATATGGGAACGCACTTTGGTCAACCTTCGCCCCTCGGCCTGAATCCTTTTGCACAGCATACAGGGACAGGAAGTGGGGCGACGACGCCGTCGAATAAGAGATCGGCGGCTACGGCTTCGTTGGATGGGACGCCTGATACGACCCATACGAGGGACGATTTGTTTGGAGATGGTGGAAGCACGCTTTCGGGGTCTTCGGGCTCACATGGTTCTCGCGGAGGTGGTGGAAACCGTTCACCTATGGACTCGCTCGCTGGTTCTGGTCAAGGTGCGGGTAATGAGGGTAGTCCTGGTTTCCCAGGAGTAGGTGGGGTAGTAGGACTAGCTGGGGGTGGGCTAGAAGGAAAGATTGTTACGCCGGCGTTCTTGTCAAGGGTATTGTTAAGGATGAGGGAGGCGAGGTTGTTAGGAGGGGGGAATACAGGTCCGGCTGTGAATAGAATGGTAGAAAACGTGAAGGGGATTTAGGGATCTGGTTAAGTACGAGATTGTTGCAGGATGAACCCGGGCGAATCGGCAAAGATGTTGAGGTGTGATTGTATCATGAATGTGTACATATTTAATCTCGGTGAATAGGGGATTTTCCTCTAGTGTCCGCACCGAAGTCCAGATGTAACTAACAACAGCAATATCAAGGTTTTACATGTCAGGGCGTGTGGAGACTTAGCTGAAAGATTTTCCGGAAGTTGAGCCCATAAAAATTATAGACCAAGCCCATCTATAAGCTTCGAACGAGGAACACGTCACATTAGCTACGTCGCTGGGTGAGTAAGTTTTGAAATGTTTCTTTGTTTCTGGGCCAAACTAACGCTCACGACTTCCCATTTACAACGCATACGTTGTTTACTCTAGGCGTTCTAAACATTCAGAAGTAAGCCAAACCGGATCTCGGTGTCTTGCCAAGCTAGTGATTACGGATGGAAAATCGAGCGAAACATGGGAAATAACAAACGACGAATTCTTAAGAACACGGTAAAGACAGGCGGACTCGGGACTCAAACGGTTGCGCGCGACGTGAAGCGGCGGCGAGGATAGCCTGACGAGAACACACTGTGTGCACTATTGTCACCAGAAAGGACATGCCGGTAATCACTCCCCGCGTTCGGAGTGAAAGTCAGCGGTGTTTCTTCTTCTTCCCTGACTTGTGCATTCAACGGCAGCGGCGATTAGCATCTTCATGAAATTGTTTCGTGGTAGTTTGACTCTGCGAAAGTCGACGCTTCTGCGGCTGAGGAGTATAAAGACGGGGGTTGAAGACAAGATGATTCCAGTACAACCTCTGAATTCTTCTCTTTCTCCCTTGCCCTCCTAACTGTCAGTGTTTTCCTCAATCATTCAACCGTCTCATGTGCTCAGACTAATATTTTGTTGTCGAAGCTCTCAACAATGCGTTTCTCAACCCTGCTCTCCACCGTTGCTACTGCCGCCAGCTTGGGCTTTGCTGCCGCACAAGAATCTGCAAGATTCGGTTCAGCGTCCGTTTCTCCCTGTCCTTTTACAGGTGGCCAAGTAAGTACAGTACACTTGACGAAACCTTTTAGTATACCTTGTCGCTCCATCGATATCAATAGTCGCAGAAATTGACTACTTAACTAGGACGTGACGATCACTTACAACGCCACCACTGCCGCAAGTGCAGGCCACCAGCCCGAATTTGTCGACTTGTACATTCAGGGAACTTTCAGCAACGGGAACCCTAGTCCTCGGGTCTTGCTTCAGAGACATGACTTCGGAGCTGACTAGGTTATCTTGACTGTTGATACCACTGTGAGTTTATTTCAAATTTCTAAGAGAGTGATGGATCGTGGTGATAAACCTTCTTACGACCATAATCGCTCACTTTCTTCTCACAGGTTCCTGAAGCAATCAACAACCTCGGCGCAAGCAACTGGAATGTCATTGCAATGATCACTTACGAGCAGGACGGTCTTAAACTGACTGGAGGAGTTAGTTCGTTCTGCTAAAGATCCTATTACTTACTTGCTTGAACTAGATCTTTCAAGCAATAATACCTCAGTATTCTACTAAATATAACATAATATTATGCATAGAAATCAGAGTCCAAATCTCCAGACATTGAAGGTAAGTATAGAGAAGTGGATTCACTAGAGCCTATAGAAGATTGAGCTTGGAAGATTGGAACATGTTTTTGACACGCAAGAAAATCTTGGCCTTGTTTACTTGAAACAGCTGTAATTATCCTATCGCAGATCGAAGAGGCGTTGTTTACAGCTGTCTGTAAAATTAATGATAATCGCATGTTCCGATACCCCTTTAGGAGCGCGACTGAGGAAATGTCTGCTGTGAGTTTTGGCGGGTCTGCCGATTTTCTCATTTCCATTCGCATCTGACGCTGTCAGGCGGTCTGTTCATGCAGAAATCTGCACAATGTACGACACTCTTGTCCGAGGCTGATGTTATCATCGACTAGTTTAGAAAATATTAAAAATTTTCAATTTTCAATTTTCACTCTGTTGTATTCTTTTGGCCCTCATTCTACATCTGGCTAAGCATTTGGAGGAAGGAATGGTTATAATCTTCCTGAGTGCTAACACCTAAGTATATAACGTACCAACATGAAGTATGTACTTGATTTTTTGTTTGCAGGTCATCTACGCCCTCCAATGGTTGTTACGAGGCCGACTGAAAGGAGGAATCGTCTTTACACACGGCTTTTTTCCCCGGTCGGTCACCGATCTGGTCTTGTTTGTCAAGACCTTTATTATCGTTAGCTTATTACAAATCGGACCCGAAATTCCGGCTTGACAGATCATTGATCATGAGACCAACGCACGAACATAACGTGACTTTGTTTAGAGGACATCGCGCCGCCCTTCTTTCACTCATACTCCCATCATCTCAGCTAGCCGGTTTTACAGCGTTAGTGTGTTTCTGCCTCCTCGCAGCTGTTATAACTAGCTACTGGGCTTGAATTCCTGCCTTTTCTTTTGACTCCAAACCCGTTTCCTCTCATGCTCCCTCATCAATCACTGCAGAATGCTACAGTACTAATATACTACTGGCCTCGTACTTGCCACGCGCAGCGGTGGCCCACTCACCTTCATATATAATATGGAATATGGCTGTCGCTTCGCGTGGCAGGTACGAGGCCGTGTAAGCCATCGTAATAAGAGCAAGATAAGATAAGCGATATGCCAAATGGATATAACTCGTGGTAATTTGCACTGCCACCCTGGGGCCTGCGACTCGCCATAAGTTACTGTAAGTAAGAATGAGTCCTCCTGAAGTCGGCCTCATAAAAACTCCTTTCAAGTTTGTTTTATTAAAGTATGTAAACTACTTAATTTACACCTGCCGAAGAGCGGCAGAGCTCCATGTGTATGTCACAGAGGGGCATGTCAAAGGCAATGGTGCTTGCACCCAGTGTCATCTCTTGCATGTCCCATATCCTGCTCTGTGTCACACTTGATGAATGATCAGTACAGCTGGTAGAACATCTCCAACGAGTTCCCAATGTCCATCATGTCCATTGACTGTCTGACCTCGGATCTAGTTGCGCTGATACATCTCTGGTAATAGTTCTGGTTCTTTGATCTTGACCTATCCCTTTCACATCCCAATCCCGCATACTTATTCTAAACCTCAGATTCAGAGAAATCGAATTGGTTGATGAGATAGTGGCCGGAGTAATACTCCGATGTAATGCGCCACCATTTGATTAGCCCTTCTACATCCCACTCCCGCAAATATCAAATTTTCTGAGACAAAGAAGTCAAATTGGATGATGAACTCGCGATAGCAGCCGGAGTAATGATTCTATATAATGACAGCAGTAGGTGAACATTTACAGGTACAACTTGCCCCCTCTGGTTCAATCACAATGATCCAAATCGGAGCCGCTTCCGAAACTAGTATGATCTTATTGTACACAATTCACCCTCTTCTTGTCATCCTTCGGTCAGAAGTTCTAGAATTCAATCAAATACCCAAAGACAAATTCTTATTGTGTCCCTAAACTGATCCGTGAATCAACCCTGATCATTAATATTTTGAGATGTACTATTTGCATATGAAACAAGATTTTCAAGGCTCTATCTTCATCATTACTTGTAGTATTATCTGGGTACCCGGTACTTATGATTGAAATATATTTTTCGTGGTGCATTCATCAAAGACAGGTCAACTTTTCGCATACTGGCTCTTTGTTGCAATGAAAATGCTCTTCTTTGAAGTACTACAATTAGCGAGTTTCCATGATCTCGCATCAAGAGATGTCATCATATTGCTTCCTTTAGCGTGTTTGATTACTGATACCTTCTCGAATTTAAAGTCATTTGATGATCAAGAAGCTACAAATACTTCCGTGCTGCCACTTCATAGTAGCAGTCACCTGAGAATTTTATACTTGGCACCTCAAGTCGATTTGAGAGATACAGATCATCAGCTGAGCTACGAAACTCTTCCTGGATACAGGATGAATTTGAGAGTTTTATGAAAGCTTCGCGACTCTAAGACTGACATGTAACATGTTTTAACAATGTAGGACATTTAGCATAAATCTTTACATGCAATGAGCACGTTTGACACATGTAACATGAGTTCAGGAGGGATGTAATTGCTACTAGTAATATTTCCACTTTCAAGAAGAATTGAGTGTCAAGGTTCTATCATGACGAGTTTGTAAGGTCCCATGTATTGATTCTTTTGATCTGATGACCTTGCTTAATATCAATAAAAACAGTATAAGGTAGCTGAGTTTACTAAATGTGGGCATTTTCATCACCATCACAATATCTTCTCCCATGTCAGAACTTCATATTCTGTGATTCACCGATTGAGGTTGTAGTAGATCCCAATGTTGCTGATGGCAGCATTTAGCACTGGTTGACTGCCAGATTGAATATAAGAACCTTGTAAATGCATTTAGGTTTGCCATAAGTCTTCACCTACCTCTACTCTCATGCCCCTCCCACAGACACAATCATCTTTCCCTCTCTCTGATAGTGACATTCTAGTGGTGAAAGAATGGGTTTTCAATACAGCACTAGTTTCTCTTCTGCTGGGTGTCCAGATGACACTTTCAATTGTGGTCCTCTGCGTATTTATGTAAGTGGATACTTATAATTTGACAATTTGGACAAGACAGCTGATCAAGACTTAGAGCTCAGGGTATTTCTCTGTCCAAAGCAAGAGTTGCATTATCTTTTGTCACAATTATGATGTTTCTTGCTTCATTGGCATCCCTTGTCATGAGCATAGAAGATATCATAATACAGATGCCATTAGTGGGATACAATCCACCAGATTTAGGGCAGATTAATTCATTGAACAAAAGGCTTATGATTGGTCTCAATGTTATGAGCAGAGTAAATGTAAGAAACTCCAAATGGAATGAACATCATGAATTAACATTTTTTTCTTTGCATCTTCAGTATGTCATGGGTGATATAGTTGTTGTTTGGAGGGCTTGGGTATTATTTTCCCAAAGATTGCCTGCCAAGATCACATTGTCAATTTGCTTAATGGGTTCTTTTGGTATGAATTTGTTGATTATCCTGACAGTCTTTTTGATTAGATTTTAGCGGGTGCATCATTGGATTGCGGACTTCTTGTCAAAAGAGTAATGAAAAACCATTTTGACACTGGGAGCAAGATAGATTCCATAATTCTTGCTGTTCCTTTGATTTTTACCAATTTAACTGCTACAACATTGATTGCATTTAAAGCATGGTAAATGTGACCAAATAGACTGTGATTGCTAAAATAACCAAAGATTTCAGGTACCATTTTCAGAACATTCAAAATAACCTAGGGTTGACCAATGGATCATCAAGTAAGGTTCTGAAGATACTGTTACTTTTGATAGAATCCGGTTTACTTTATCTTGCATTTTGGGTAATATCTGCAGTATGAGTTGTTGAACAATATCAACTGATATTTAGGTTGATTGGTCAGATTTGTTACCTTGTTCTTGGATCAACACAAGGCCATGACACTACTGCAGTTCAAGCTTATAATTCAATAATGCCTGAACTTGTTGTGAGTTTTAAAGCACTTATTTCTTTGAAAATCTACCTTAATGGTCAAAATTTACAGGCTATATATCCAATTCTTATCATTCTTGTGGTTGCACATGAAAATAACAAGCCAGAGAGTGTGAATGACATGTCCTTGTCTCAATCAATCCGATTTGCTTCAGTACGAGCACCTAAATCTCAGGTCTATCACTCCGAGTCTGGGGGGGAGTCCCAACAACAGTTTCCGACAGCCAATATTGACAATAGTGATGATGAGGTGGAGAGAAATGAGATTGAAGTTGTACCTCGCTCGGGCTAGATATTTGGGGAAGAAACCGGACATTAAACAGGCTGAAGACTGGAATTTCATCCGACATGGCTCTTGATTTTCCTTGGTTGTCTGGCTTCGCTATTTATTCTTTATTCTTCACACATTGGATAAATCCGTACTGGATAATTTGTTAGATACTTACTTCCGTAATGAATTGATATATCGTGCGCGGTTCAACTTGAAGACGGGTGAATCCTTGGTAAGAAGGGAAAAACAAAACCGAAGCTGTACTGATCTTACACCGCTCTTCGGGATAAAACTGAGCTCTAGAGTAATGCCCCTACTAGTCAGAGATTCGTGTTACTGAAAATTCAATATTGACGTTGAAGCCGCAGAACTCGACGATATATATATATGTACACACTAAGTGGGCAAAAAGGTGAAATTTTCTTATCAGCGCTTCCACAACGTTCATTTACCATTTCTCTTTTTTCTTCCCGTCTACTTGGTTATCGTCGTCTCAACGGCTAAAGATGAGGTCACCGGTTCAAAACCTCGTTATCTTGGTGGCCGCGATGCAATGTGCGTTCTTCTCTCTCTTTTACGAGGCCCTTTAGGGACTCGTTCTTACTTATCCTGGGCTCGCGGACAGTGGCTGTGCCGTACTAGATGCTATCCCCTTTGGGCATCTGGTCCGGCACAGAACTCAGTACCGGTGATGCATTAATTAACTTAGGCCTCGTACCTGCCACGCGAAGCGATGGCCTTCTTCTTTAATCGAAACTGGTTCTTATTTTCATTCTCGTACAGTGGCCCGCCGTATCCTATTCAAAAATCTCGAGGTTTTGAAGTTGAATTATGTCCGGATTGGCAAATTGTGATTTTGAACGTTTAGTACCTACCCTCTTACGCAGGTCAGCGATGAGAATGACTAGACTGTGTTACGATATATTTTACTCCCTGCCTCTTTGTCAATGGCATTGTTCTGGACACAATTATAGATGAGCCCGTCATCCAAACGGTATGCTTTCCCTTGGGTTTTCGTCTATATACTTGCTGATCCAGCCTATAGTCGCCCGACCAAGAACCAAAAATCGTGACGACAATTGTCCGAGATCATGACCTCTCTGAAATGTCCAAGCTTGTGTGTCCTTCTTACTCTCCCATCCCAAGATTTCTTCTCTGATCTCACTCTTACTCTTCCTCAGCTCTCCTCAGACTACATTGGCGTCACCATGATCACTTTCCTTCAACACGGTTATATAAAGTTTACTCAACCCTTCTTCATCCAATCTCTTATGGGTCTCAAAAGCTTGTACAACGTGTCAAGCGTGTAATGGTCTACGTTTTTGGGCAGAAAGATGAAGAGACCGTGGAAGGCTGGTGGTGCTACGCGTGGCAGTTACGAGGCCAGTAAGTATGACTATAGATAAGATATCTGATTAACCATATGGGTATACGCATGAAACTCGAGCAGCCACTTCCAAGAAGGACGGGCACGTCACCTTTACGTCACCTCGGACACGATTGGAGAGAATACTTGGATGACTTCGACGACATGTGCATAAACTGACTCTTTTAAAGTTTTAGATGATCTACATATATACATACATATCAGCATCTCCAACTGTCATTGAATTTGCAGACAGCTGTAATTGTTGATCAAAGATGTTCTACCGCTAATTGGTACTTAAAATCATGGATTTGAGTATATTGAGGCGTTAAGGAGTCAAACGTCAATCTATTTCGGTCTGTGGAAACAGTGGTGCACCATATTGTTTGGAGTAACAGTCGTAAAATAGGCGCTCATTAAAAGACAGCACCTTCTGCCAGAAACTACCCAGCAACTATCATAAAAAGCTTGAGGACTCTGAGGCTCAGATCTTTGACATTGACAGATAATGCCGTATGCGTATTACCTGTAAAATGACCAACACAAAGTTTCCAATTTCAAGGCAGAAACTCAGAGAGTGCTCCATGTGCTCCAAACATAGAAGATTCGTCATGTCGACCATCGAATCAGAATCTGATGTACTTATTGCTGGCGAATGACAGATGCTTAAGGATGTCAGCCCCAAATGTCCGACTCATATCATCTGAATAAAGTACTACTTTCTCAGGCAAGTCTATGATAAATACATACCTGATGCCTGATACACTGGCACAACCTCCATGTCTCAAGGTGCTAGCTCTCCCACAATCTCAGGTGCACCCGTCGGCGTAGATGCTTCTGGGCTCTTCGATCCATACTTCTACGGGAGCTTCATTGCATCTGTGTACGTATATTTGAGTTTCATCTTGTCCAGAGGTGATATACTGTGATGAATGATTAGACTCTTTGGAATAACCATCGTCCAAGCATGGATTTACATAAACACCAATACCGATAAATGGCCATTAAGGTCATTGGTAAGCTCGGATCTCGGTCGATTCACTAAGCGCTCATGTTCCTAATTTCGTAGGTTGGCGTATTAGTGTGAGTCTATGATAGAACCATTACTTTGATCTAATTACATTGCTAGCATCTTGGATTTTGCCATGACATGTTTAAATGCACAAATTCTTCATAGGTGAGAATTGTTTTCCAACTTTCCCGTAAACATTGAATTAATCTTGAATTTTGACATATAGGTTACAAATTTCGGAGACATTGAAATCATCGCTATCATCACTACGTGTGTTTCCCTTTGATCTTCAAGCTATCAGAAGATAGAGTCTGACTCCCATGCAGACCAATACTGGTCGAGTATCTGCTCATGCTTGTCGTTATTTTTGTTGTTGAAAGTTTTTTCGCCTATCGTGTGTGGCAACGTAAGTTCTGTGTTTAATTTGTTCCATATGCTCAGTTTGATGTTCTATTCTTCTACTACCAGTTCAAAAATTTCATTGGATTGTGCCAGTACTTATAGTAAGCAAAATTACTAAATAAAAAACGAAGCATGTTCAGAACACTGACCAAACTTTTGCAGGTCCTATGTGCTGGTGGTGGTGCAGGTGAATATCAGTTTTTTAATCAAGTGCCTTTTTTCGGAAAGAACTTTGTGTTTATTCATTTGCCAATAGCTGCTGGTATAGCCAGTACAGTCGGGGAGTTCCAGAACAATGTGGTGACTGTCTTTGAAGGAAGCAAACAAAAGGTGACCTAATGCAGCAGCTTTTCGTGATTTTGTCTAATATTTTTCAATTGATAGTTTGAAGTTGGCTGGAATTCTTCTCTCTCTGCCCTGTCCGATATCATAGCAACTGTTACTTTGTCATGGTCATTTAAATCTGCAAAAACTGGAATTAAGCGGTAATAATCCTGTTCAAATCAAAGAATATTTTAATTAATTTTTATATCACAACTTAGGACTGATACACTCCTCCAAAAGCTTCTTCAGTATACTGTAACTAGAGGTCTCTTTGTCAGTGTCATACAGACACTCCTTGTCATCACATTTCCTGACAAATTATGGTGGTAAGTAAAATCAGTACTATCACTTTCTCAATAATAAGTTAGTCCTTCAAATAAATAGGACACCATTTCATCTGAGTTTAAGCAAGGTTTATGTGATTACAATGAGTGAGTCTTCTCATGTTTTATCCTACTTGCTGTATTTCTTCCGATTTGATTTTTCTTATTCTCGATCTTAGTTGCAATGCTCAACTCACGCAAAGCTCTTCGGGCCCAAGCCAATTTTGACGGTGTCATTACCGACACTGGAATGGGTATGCAAGCTGAGCCTGGGAATGCTGACACAAATCATGGGCGAACAGAAATGCATGCGATGGTGTCCACCCAGACAAAGTCAAAGCCAACCCACAAGGTTATTTTGGCTCCTTTGAAAAGGGGTGGTAATGTTGAAACAAATGTAATTAATAAAAGCAATGACTTAGGTGAAGATTATATGAAAGTATGTTATTTTATTCAATAATATTGATCAAATTCTAAGTTAGTTCTTTCTAACTTGATCGATTCCAGCACAATGGTGTACACATCACTCAAGAGCGATCATCCCCTCAATTTATCTGAAATAAAGAGTCACCCAAAACCAAAACTTGGGGGTTCCGGAAGCATCAAAAACATGTCCATTGGTAGTAACAGTAATTTGTGTACATATACTCGTAGCTACGGAGAATAACTGTTCCACCTGTTTTTGTGTATATCTCATGAACCAGTCGAGGATTTTGGTCAAGGGTGCAATAATTATCCAGTTCTACTGTATAATTACATGACCACAAGTATGTTCATGCCATGTTACGCGTTACGGCTTGGCTTTGCAGTTCACTACATCGTGAAATTACGAGGCCGACTGAAAGCGGACTCGTCCTTAGTAGTAAACTCATGCTGGTGGCTGTGCAGTAGCCATGTACAATCTCTATTTAGTATGTGATAATGTGACATTAAATCAAACCCTGGACTGGCGGCCGGCCTGCCACGCAAAGCGATGACCCACTCCTTTTCATTCAACTCAAAACTGAGGGTGATAAGACGTATACTTTGCTACGCTGTTTGTTCGACGGATGAACCCACTAAAGGCTACGAGTTATGAGGCCTGTCATGTTTGGACCGGAGGAATCCATTAACCAGACTTGTCTCAAAAGATCTGTACGCCGGGTCCGGGAAGCATCCCGATGGCAGCGGAAACCGCCGGTTCACAACTGGCGTCATTGATTCCCACACATTGGGCGGTGCACCACTTCGGCCCACTTTTTCTTTCAAGTCATAACAGCTGGTTCCAAAACGTTAGACCAGTTTTGTTTTTTTCCCACTCACAATTTTTATTTACTTGTGGCGTTGAGCCAAACAAAACGTGATGAGAAACGTCATACAAAGCAGCCTGTCAGAGAATGAGACGGCTTTAGTACACGAAGCCAAACATAATGCTTCACTCAAACCAGGAGTCACGTTTTGTTTGGCTCAGCTCCACAAGTAAATAAAAATCGTGAGTGGGAAAAAAACAAAACTGGTCTAACGTTTTGAAACCAGCTGAAAAAGGCTATTGCCCACATCATTCCGTGTGCCATAAGTGCTTATCACTTGAAAAACGTTACACTCTGAATTATCGAATAACCGTTTCAATTTTTTTTTTCATTTGCAGAGTGGTCCGTTTCATCTGGTTCTAAGAACTCGTAGTACTTGACAGATTGTATAACACCACAAGCATTGCACCAAGCATCAAGCCTGGACCAGCTGACTTCCTGAGAGCGATTCAAAGCTGTTGAAAGGCGCTTATCTCAACGTTCATATGGCGATGAGTATGCATCTGCCTCATGTTAATTTCATCATCTAAACCCAACGTCCCAGCGTCCTGACACCTTATCTACCTCTATCCCCACCTTCCTCTCTAAAGTGACCGAAACTATGGTTAGGTCCAACTTCTTTGAAAACACCTCGCACTCTTCTTTCGAGGGCAGTCATATACTCAATACAGCCGGAGATCATATAACCAACTTTGTAGCAGGAGATCATATCACCCAGATTATTGGTTCTCCAGACCAGATTGTCGCAGAGGGTGCACGCGGAGAGTCAATTTTCGATCAAGTAGGTGGCTCAGTCACTTGTTTATCAAGTACAAGCTCTGAATTCACCGGTAGTACCACAATTTTCGTCGTTGTGACATACGACTTTTACAAGAACTATCTATAATCGAAATCGACGAGGAGACACCGTTGTGGTGGGATCAGAATCCAATGCAGATGAAATTGAAGTATACTAGGACTGCACATAGTGTCAGCTTATTCGGTGTACCTGGTAATTACAGCCATTGTGTCGCTATGCATTATAGCGGGCGAGATGCATACGCCGTATGTCGTCGGGGCTTACTAGCTCTAGAGTTTCATATTAACCTCCTACAATTTCTTCTTGCAGGCTTGGGAACGGGATCTCCTGAGATATTCTAACCAGTACGGTTCTCACCACGTTTTGATTGTGTTTGTTTTAATAAATGATCTCGATTTGAATATTTTAGCCATCAGAACGTTGTTCACTTGTTTGGACTGACTAGGCAAAAGTCAAATCCTGCTTTGGTGTTTTGTGACGGTCAGTAAGGATATCGGTTACTTAAGGAGTATTTATTCATCCTCAGTATTATAGATGTTGTTCCTTGGGCACAAGTTTGGCAAAAATGCTCCTCTATTGTCAAATGCTACTTTACCGTTCATTTTGTATGCTATTTTTTTGTATCGTATCCGAAATTCTTGAACAGCTTACTTGTGATTCCCTTAGAATTTGGCAGCATTAAGGTTTCCGGAAAGTATGGGAGGCTATTCATATGCAGATGACAGTTTCATGGTTAGATTTAAGTACTTCCACTACAAATTCCACTATTCATTGACAAGTATCAGTAGAAAGGTACTGCTTTCGTTCGATGTGATACAGGAATGATTTGTTTTGGCTCACAAAGCCAAGGAGTAATGGGTTCACAATTCATTATGTGGAAATTATCACAGTTTCTCCTTGCCTACATGCCTGAGGAGTCTGACAAACTGTTGCCTTTTGACTTGTTTCTTGATGAAACTCGTACATTGGAATATCTTTCGGGTATTCCAAAAAAAGATCCCCCCTCACAAAAGATTATTACCAGCTCCCCATTAGATACATTGAGTTTCTTGAACTGCTTTTGGGGGAGATGGTACAGACACAACATGTTTCCCACCACCGTCCCCTCCATATCATCATTGACTGCCAGTGACAAGGACTCATTCAGAACTGTTGGATGGTTCACAAAATTGGACAGGTCATACTCGTTCGTGGTCAGTCCATGGGAGTCTATTCATGGAGAAGAAGGGATACTATTTGGGCATGGTTGGACTCGGTATGTTGATTGGGAGAATTTCATACCTATATTTCATTATGAACTAATATGCTGAAAAATACGTTGACAGATTTCACTATGATATTACCAGTTGGGGAAGAAATTTTACCTCTCATGTTCATTTGCCTGAAACATCAGAGAAAAAACTGATGTCTGCCTGGTTATGCCAAGGAATGTTTGTTGCCAATGCAATTGGAGGTGATATATCAAAACTAGAGCAATATGGTGAGCTACCCTTGTTTCTGGACATGATCAATCTAGATTTAGTAAACCATAGGTGTAACAACTGAAGTGAGGATATCTCTAATGCTGGATATTGGGACTGCAGTTCTACATCCAAACATCATCCCAGAAACCATTTTCATGTTCATTGCACCAGTGAGCCTCAACCAGTGTCCAGAAAGTGGCTCAACTGAGGTGAGCTGGGGGGAACATGGAGAGAATCACTATTTTTGGTCTTTTGATCCAGATGGGTCTACAAGGATATCACAGAGAGTCTGTGATCTCATCGGGCTCCCAAAATATAAAGTGGAAATCTATGCTTTCCGAGATTTTTGTTTCAAATATCAGTTTCAAGCCATTCAACAAGTACAAAAGTTTTTTGGGTATGAACCATTGGCACAAGATTTTGCCAAGGCCTGTAGACTTCCCCTGATTGAAGTAATCCCTCTGTTTGAGGATTCAGACAAACTTCATGGTATGTGTAACACACTTAGAGTATTAAATTAATATTTCATTAAATCTCAAGACTGTAACAGATCAATCCATAGAAGAATTAGACAGTTGGCATGTTGTTCAGGATGAAGTGTTAGGTTCAGATTCAGAGTCAACACATGATGACACTAGTGCAACAGCTCAAGGTGACTTTATGATGACTAGACTTTTTCTGATACATTCATGAATACCTTTCTTTTTTTTCTAGAAATCTGGTTTCCAATTCCTAGGCTTCGACAAGAAATGGATTTGACTGTCTCAGAGATCCTACCTTATCGTGATTTGGATGGTTCTGAGCTGGACTCCTGTTCTGAGGATTGGAGTGATTTGGGGTCAGAGACATCTAAATTTGACTCCCCATCTGATGATGTACCAATCCAATATCTTGAACCAAGCCCATGGCTGGAGGGATATCTGATTGGCAATGATGGCTTGAAAAAGTCTTGTAGAGGTGTAACCAGTCAAGATGGATCTAGGTTTTGTTGGATGTTTGATAAAAATGTTTCTGATGCTAGTCCCCTGGCCCCAGTCTACACTGAGTACTAGATTTGTGCTGGATGCCATTACTCTCATGTTCAGGTTCAACCAGTGAGATGTGCCAAGTGTGGTACATGGTTTGTTAACCAAAGCAGATGGGCTGATGACGTCATGGTGCTGAAAGTAATTCGAAAGAATCCCTATGTATATATTTAGCCTTTGAACAGATGTAATTTCCATATAGAAAATGAAAGTCTTCAAGCAAGTCAGGTAGGGGGAAAACTCAAATTACGAGAGGATCAAGCTTTTCATTATCCAAAGCACAGTCACTAGACCCAAAATTTTGTAAACACAGTGGCCTCGTAACTTGAATTGTGCATTTGGGGTTAATCAGCAGAGCAGGGCAACATAGCAGGTCCAATGTGCTGCTCCGCGTGGCTAAAGGTGTTGCCGAGCGTGCCGAAAATAGAATTGATCAGCGCCAACGAAGATTCAAGAAATCGAGTGCTAAGCTGTACATCGGGCTTGCTATTTCGACTGAGTTGACATAGAAAGTGCTCGAAATAAGATGTTTGGTGCTTTTTTTTGGGAGGGCAGAGCGTAAGGCGGGTACGGGATTTACGTACTTAATTTCAGTATGGACTTGCTTAGTCAATGCTACTGACGAAGCGACGAAGCTGAATCCGGTACCGGAAGTTCCGAGCGCCGAGACGTCCAATCAGAAAATGATGGAATTGATGGGTTCCTAGTCGTTCTTTTGCCTTTGCTTTGCTACCACCACCACCTCTTCCTCCTGCTGGTACGTAGTAGGACCAATTACGCGTCTGCATAAGTGCAGGACCAACCTCTTTCCTCTCCTCTATTGTTCTCGCTGTTCTTCTTCCTTTACTCGCTCTTCAAGGGACACATCTACGTCAGAAAATTCCAAAAGAAGGAAGGACTCAAACCTAAATCTCAAAAGAAGAATAACACCATTCCATGGCTACTACGACCACCACCCTCGGGCGTCTATCCAAACTCCTCCTCCTCACAGCTCTATACTCGTCACTTTCTCTTGTAATATCAGTCTCGGCCGAACACGAACATGTCTACTCCGGGTTCAACCCTCGAGCGTACGATAAACGGACTGTGAGGTGTAAAGCTGTGAAGAGAGATGAAGGGAATAAGGTCGTTGATATTGATTTGAGTGAGCAGAGCCTTTTTTCGTTCTTTTTTCTTTCGCTCTTGGATTTCTGGTGTGTCTCGGACTCGGTTGCTGGTGTTCTGGTTATCTTGGGTTGTTAGAGTGCATCGAGGAGAAGTTGATTGTTCCGGGATTGGTTGCTCATTGTCCTTATCGTTATTGTTCCCTTCCTTTGGGCACTTTACTTATTCCGTTCCCGGCTTTGGCCGATTCCGGGATGCATTACACCGAACTCGTTCGCCAACCATTTATCCTGTCAAACCCATCAAAATCTTACTTGGCACCCCACCCTTTCGTTTTCTCTCTACTCTTTAGCCTATGTCGACATAAACCCAACCGCTCCCCAAACCCTTTTGATGGTCCACGGTTGGCCAAGTCTTTGGAGTTCATGGGCGTATCAGATTCAGGAGTTCAAGGTACTTTGACGGGTTTTCCTTGTTCCTGTGTCCTTTTTTTCCTTATAATTGCTTATCGTTTTTTCGTTTCTATTTATTTGACACGGTTCCATCCGTTTCTATTCTTTACTTTACAACTTACAATTCAACAATTTTAAAAAGGACGACTACCACCTCGTCATCCCCGACCTCCGGGGTTTCGGTGATTCCGGTCATCCAGGAGACGTCAAATCCTCCGGAACGTTGTACGATATCGTCGGAGACTTGGATTGTATTTTGGATGACGTAGGTGTCAAGAAGGGCGTTGTTTGTGTTGGGTAAGTTGTCTTGTCCCTTTGTTTTGAGTGACTTGTGCGTATAAAAAATCGGTCTTTTTTGTGATTTTTTTGGTTTAATTCTTTTTCTGATCTTTGTATCCTTGTTCGTTCAATTAGACATGACTGGGGAGCAGCGGTATGCTACGAAGCCGGTCGATCCAGACCTGACATCTTCTCAGGTGTCATAGGCGGAGTTGTCCCCGTAAGTTTGTCCGTTTTCCTAACCCCCTCTCCTCTCCACTCATCATCAAAACCCATTCCTCATCACCAAAAAAAAACAAACATCATATTTTTCAGTACATCCCTTCCTCCTCCCCAACATTCACCCCAACCTCCTCTCTCGTCCCATTCCTCCCCAAACTAGCCTACCAACTCTACTTCGACTCCAACACTTCTCTCGCCATTGCCGAGCTCAACAAAGACAAGAGAAAGTCGTTGAGATCGACGCTGAGAATGAAAGAAAGTCCTGTCCCTGATACGTTTTTGACGAGTAAGGAAAACTATTTGAGAGCTTGGGATGATTGGTTGAAGGAACAAGGGAAAGAAGAGGAAGGGATACCGGCGATACCGTTTTTGAGTAGGGAGGAAGAGGATTATTTTGTGGAGAGTTATGAGAGGAGTGGGTTTGATTATAGTGAGTTTCTTTTCGTTGAATGCGTCTGTGGTTTTATTCGTATCAACTTTGCTTTGATTTCAGCTCTTCAGTTTTACACTACTGAAAATCGCGAGGCGTCTTGGAAATTCGCACATGATCAAGGGAATTTTACGCTTCCGCAACCTGTGTTGGCGATTTTGCCTTTGGAGGTGCGTAGCTCTATTCTAGCGTCTCTCGCTTTTACTCAATATTATCGTTTAACGAACTTGCGTTTTCGATTCATTCGTGTTTCTTCTTTTGGTTTTTGGTTTTTGTTAGGACCCGGTGGCAGATTGGCAAGTGGCTAGTAAAATCCTAGGATCGGAACAGTTTCTACCGAGGTTGACTACTGAGGTAAGTAGTAGAGATTCTTTTTTCGGTTTCTTTTTTGGTTTCTGTTGTTCATAACCTTTTTATGTAGATGCTCCCCGGCGAACACTGGGTCCAACTCGACCATCCAGATTTGTTCAATGAAAAGATGAGGAAGTGGTTGGAAGTGTATTTCCCTCCTGGTATTGCCGATGCTCCTCCTGCAGAAGAGAAGGAGGGACATGATGAGCTCTAAATTTAGGGTGGAAGAGAGGGGGAGGTTTGAATGTCAAGAAGGGAGATCAATCACTGTTGGAAAGATGTTGAAGTGAATCAGTATTAGGTAGGACACTGATAAGATTGTTTGTTCCTAGCCCGATGGGGCATATGCGCCGTCTCTTCGAATAGCCTTATATTCTACCCCTTACTCGCTTGATTGTATTCTCTACTACTCTTACGTCTACTCTGCTATTTGAAGGGGATTGACTTATTTAGAAGATTGGGCGAGAGGCAACGGCGAGATATCTTTGGTTATCAGCCTTGTAATCCTAGTACTTTTTTGCAGTTCGTCTTGTCATCCCTGTTGAAATTCCTCCGGATTCGATTTTTAAGCCTTGCATCATGTTTTAAAAACTATTTATGACCTGGATGATTTTTTGCGACATTATTTTCGCTGTATATGGATGTGCGACAAGGCTATACTTGTGGCATGCAACGTAAGTACTCCCTAGTAATTACAATAGAGAACTATCTATATTGATGTACAGCTATTTGACTGCTGTTACATGTAGTCTAATCGTCTTTCGGTGCGTTAACCATTGCGTTGAGAAACAATCATGAAACAATGAATGGACAGAAGATATCAGAACTAGGTATAGGCAATCACGGTGGCGCCCTGATCTCAGCAACGCCACCTGGAATAAATTTGACTGAGACGTAAAAATAATTTTAAAAATTAACAATAAAAGGGCGAACAGCTATGCTGTCCCAAATGCACAAAAATTAAACCAACCCGTTTTTTTAGAATATCGTCACCCGTTTTTAATGAGTTTCATGGGCACCCGTTTTCAAACAGAAACCTTACCCGTTTTTGTAGAATGCCCTCACCCGTTTTTAACAAGTTCTCATAGGCACCCGTTTTCAAATAGGAATCTTACCCGTTTTCACAATTTTCAGTCAGTGACATGAGTGACATGTCCTCGGCTAAAAGCCTATACCTTCATTTGGAAGGTGACTTGCTGGGCCGAGCATTGGCCGAGTGTGGGAACCAGCCCCTAACTTGAATGTCAGAGTTCTCACGGCCACCTCTGTACATGGCCATTGAGTTAGCGGCTTAGTATCATCGAGATGACTAAAGCCGACTGCTTGCTTGTACAAAATCACTCAGAAAAGAAAGAAATCTTGTTGGAAATCTACGTTACATTAGTATCAATCTCGTCACATTTAGAGTCACATATCTAGAGTCACACACTGTGTCACAATGATCAATCAGCAATGTGACACGTTCACAATCAGGTGATGTAGAGTCACGTAACTTATAGATAAGATCTGCCCATATTAGGATTATCTATCTCTTACTCAGCAAGTTCTGGTCGGGTGTTGAGTGAAAACGGGTAGGCGCTTGATGAAAACGGGTAGGCCTTGAATGAAAACGGGTAGGTGCTTAAGTGAAAACGGGTGGGTGCTTGAGTGAAAACGGATGGACCCTTTGAAAAAAAACGGGTCGATTTTTTGTGCAAACCGACCAGCATAAACAGCCCCACACGCGTAGTCAAGAGAAACGTCTTGCCTTCCTGCCATCAGTATGTAACTCAACCTTCCCTCTTCTACTCCTTGCTCATCTATGAGTCTGAGAAAAACTGATTGATTCTTATTCAAGATTGACTGTCCACCTACACAATAGCCCACACGTACAGCCTACGTTTTACCATTAGGTATGTAGCTAATCCTTCTGGCCTCTTCCCCGCTACGAGCCTGTCGGAAAGAATTCTTTAACTTGTACTCGTTTTCAAGCTTTCGAGTATACTCACACTATGCATCTCCTCAACACCCAAACTTATCGGGTTGAAGATTTTCTCAGCGACATCCCCAAATACGCTATTCTCTCCCACACCTGGGGAAGGGATGAGGTCACTTTCCAGGACATCCAGAATCTTGTTGTTGCCAAGACCAGGGTAGGCTGGTCCAAGGTTGAGAACGCTTGCACATATGCTCAGAAATACAAGTTTGACTGGATTTGGATCGACACGTGCTGCATTGACAAGTCCAGTAGCGCTGAGCTTTCTGAAGTGCTCAACTCGATGTACAGGTACTACGTAGTACGAAGAAGCTCACGTCTGCATTGCATACTTGAGCGACGTTTCGCACGTGAGGGATGTGAAGGACTTGGAAGAATTGAAGGGGAGTAGATGGTTCAAAAGAGGATGGACACTTCAGGAGCTGATTGCTCCTCTTCACATGCTCTTTTTGGATCAGAATTGGAACATGATTGGTTCTCGATTTCACCTGCGGCATGTCATTTCTGCAGCTACTTCTATTCCAGTCGATGTTTTCAAGAAGGGTCGGCTTGTCGAATACAGCATTGCACAGAAAATGTCGTGGGCTGCATCATGGGAAACAACAAGACCGGAAGACATGGCATACTGCCTTATGGGGCTTTTTGGAGTTAGCATGCCGACAATCTATGGGGAGGGAGTTGACAAGGCATTCATGCGATTGCAACAGGAGATCATCAAGTATTCAGATGACCATAGCATCTTTGCCTGGGTTGCAACGCATGATTATCAGCGACGCAGGGGATTATTTGCAAGCTCCCCGTCAGAATTTGCATTCGCTGGTGGAGTTGGCATATCTGAGGACCTTGGTGATAAATCATCATTTTCATTTGGCAACAATGGTCTACGTATTCATCTTCCTCTGCGCCGACAGCAGCGCAGTTCACCAGATTTTGGAGAAGACATATTCGTTGCCTCGTTGCATTGCCTCGATGCTGACGGATTCATTGGAATTTATCTCCAAAAAAGAGGCCACCGCTATATTCGATGGTGTCCTCATTTTCCACTGCCCCGCATCAACAACGCTTGGACAGCTTCCAGTTTACAGGAAGTCGTGGTGTGTAGTCCCTCGACAGTGGGCTGAACACCACAATTATGATATATTCATCGAATCCAAACTCGATTCCCAACTCACCCTTCTCAGCGAGGTTGACCATGATGAAAATCACTCAAACTTCGACCATTTTCCAACGTTGACAATACTGTCATGGTTAGGTTTTTCATCCCGCGTAATTAGACTTCAGACCGAGAAAGGACAGCAGGTTCACTTTGACCTCGTGCCCTCCCCTCAAGAAATCATCCCTTAGGTAGTGGTGCGGCTCTCTACCGGCGAGTTCAGTATCGGCTATCGCCTTCAAGACAGTGACCTGTTGCGTATTGACAATGAAAATGCGCTGATATCTATTCTTTTGCACCCAACCGGAGATTCTTCACACCAAATAATTGCCGAATTGAATTATATCCCATCATGTAGTGCCAATTTTGAGCTTTACCGTCATCTAGAGGAATTCAGCTCGCCAAGAAGCGCTTTGCGCTCGACATCTAGATTTCTCAATTTCATGGTTGATGATCTTTCCTATTGCTACGATTTCGCAGGTCACTCATCTGTTCCTCTGTGGCAAGAGGGTGAAAGGAAATATGGGTCAATCTCATACTCTCGTGAACAACGAGATGTATGTTGTGTGATTATGTACGGATTCGAACTCTCGTCGCCATGGACACGAAAGTTTGTCTTTATAGCGCTAGGTCTGCACCATGAATCAGAACAGTGCATTCCCTGGATTGACATCTTTGCATTGGATGAGAAGCTTCCCATCTCTGATGTACAGCAATCTTATTACCCCTCAGGCTCAAGATATGGACGCAGACAGGATGGCAGAGCAATGGTCGCACTTGACGACAGTACATCCATAATTGTCACTCTGGAAGAGAAGACATCATTTGGTGGGTCTGTTATATATCACATCTCAATTACAGAGAGTGAAGGAGGAGGATTGCAAAGATTCAATCTGGGGCGAAAGGTTGGGAGGCTAATACACAATGTAAAAGGGAGGGGGAAGAGAATTCGGTCATGGTGTATTGAACACTAAGCCTAGTAGCAAGTTTTGTATATTGCTGTAAACCAAACTGGGTGGAAGATGTTACTGGATGACTTCCCGTAAGAGTTTAGGACACACCTGCACGAAAATAATCCTAAATGAGCTGTTTGCCGAACAAGCGGAATTTGATTTTTGCGCTGTTCACAGTTTAGAGAGGGGTCCAGAGGCCTTTCCAAACCACAAATGTTGCACAAAACCTCGGCTAATTTCGCTTAGCATCCTTCCGCCTGATCGCATCCAGGTTTTAGTGCAGGATTATGTGCACTCAGTTTGGAACTAGGCCACATAGTTCCCTTTGTTTTTGTTTTTCTGATCTGTAGACTGCATCTGCAATTGGAAATTTGACCCATATTTTATTTGTCAAAACTGCATCTGTATGCTGCTGTAAATGAGCCGGAAACATGCGCAATCTGAACTCCGACTCCCGCCGCCGGTATAACGCGAGACACATGGGAAAAGAGCTTAGAGTGACCGCTTAACCGCCCACACCCGGCCTTCTGCACTACCATCATCATTCTATATTGACTATTTCAGTCCCTATCGCCTTCAAGACAGTGATCTCTTGCGTATTGACGATGAAAATGCTCTGGTGTCTATCTTTATGCACCCAGCTTGAGAACCCTCGCACCAAATGAAATATCCTCTCATCTAGTGTCAATTTCGAGCTTCATTATAAATTCAGGTGTTTGTCGTGCCGCTTTGAGCCCAGCATTTGGATCTTTCAAAATTTCATTTTTTTAATCCCACAATATTTTATCTGTAGTTTTATTTGCTTGGGGCAGCCGTTTTGGGTGTTGCAGATGCAGTCTAATGCCCGATCTTATTTTTGGTCAGCCCCACAATAGTTTTTTTTTTAGTTTTAATGTTTGGGGCCATTTCTTGTGTTGCAGATGTGGTCTAATGATGAATCGCAGACACTAAAAAAATGATGAGGAAGTGATTGGGGGTGCACTTTCCTCCTTCTGGTACTGTTGATGCTCCATCTCCCACAAGAGAATGTAAAGAAGGGACAAAAGGGAATTTTGGGCAGAGAGGGAGGGAAATGACGAAGCTGGAGAAATTGTTCACCCAGGGAAAAATTAGTCCTGCAGTAGCCGCGTCCTTTTTAGCCGCTGGAAAGTTATTAGTCATAAATCCTAAACTGGAAATACACAGCCGCAGTCGCGTCGACGTGTCTTACTCCTGCTGTTTCGTTTAGGTCAAATGAAGGTCAAGAACCTCAAATTGATTCAAGAAACTTATACCTCAGTGGAGCGTAGACCTGTTACTTGGTCCCTCTGTTTTTTCCGAGGTGATTGAAAGCGGAGCTTTACCTCAACAGAGGGACCTGTCGATTTGGTCGTTTTTTTGCTGACATGACATATGATGTCATAGAAAGTCACGCACCGTCTCTTTTTGGGTTGTTCCATTTTTGGAATGGCTGTGCTGTTGAGAGAAAGACGGTGTTTCTCGCTCGTTTTACAAGTAATAATTCTGTGCTCTTGTTTCTCGTTTACACAGAGAAGAATGACGCATTATATTGGCTCGGACGCATGAAAACGCGCAAGAGATTGTGAAAGTCGCGAGATATTTGATTGCACGTGATAATTCCTTTCTAGGATTTATGACTAATAAGTGCCCAGCGGCTAAAAGGGACGCGGCTACTAGCAGACCCTATATACATCGACTATCATGTATAACGGGTCTGCCTAGGGGAGACTAGGGAAAAATATTGCCATTACTCCTCTACTCTGCTATTGAACAAGATTATTTACAGACCAAGAGTGTCAAGGTTGATCATTAAGTATAAACTGTTAGCTTCAACTTTGCTCCTCTGAAAATCGGCATACTACCGTACATCCCATTCTCAGCAGCTCAAAGCCAGTTACATTGCATGATGGGCTAGAGATATCAATACCGTAGCTTGATTTGGACTAGTCTTTTTTGTTAGATCCTGAATGTCTATATTATTGGTGCTGTTCAAGTTGACATGGCATTCATTTCTTTGATCTGTGAGTCCCGTATTGTTAGTCCAGAGGCATCATTGTATTAAGTCAATACAATTCTTGGGTCCAGACTTGTTCCACAAGGATAATCGTATGCAGAGATTATCGACTGTGTCTACTTGAGCTAATTGGAAATACTGATTTAAATTTGGATAGTATCTAACCGATTCCGTTCTTTGAATTGGTACTATTATTATGGTAGCCCCGTAGTCGGAAAGTAAAACTGTTTTACCGCCCACCTGAGGCCTTAAATGAGCCCACTGTTTCCATTATAATTACGCTAGCTAATGCACATTTTTAGAAGCGGGATACCTTGTGTACTCATGATATGAAATTGTCCCAGTTCATCCCCGATATTGATGAAATCAGAGTCTATGGGTAAATAGCTCCACAACAAGACAAGCTCAATTTTCCAGCCTCTAACATCACCATCTTGATATCAATTTCTGATTCAGGGTATCAAAATTAAACTTGTATCCGTCTAGTATCATCAGGGCTTGATATAAAGGCATAAAGACTTTAGCATAAGTCATTCACCTGACTTCCTATGTCCCTCTCACAAACTCAAGAGTCCTACCCTCTTTCTGACAGTGACCTCTTTGTGTTGAAGCAGTGGATGTTTCAAACAGCAATTGACTATGTCCTCCTTGGTGTTCATGCAACACTTTCAATTGCAGTTCTCTATCTATCTGTGTGAGCCTATGTTCATAGACAATTCTCCAGTAAAATGACTAGTGAATAGGGCTAGTGGTGCATCTCTGTCCAATGCAAAAATTGCTACAGCATTTCTTGCAATTATGATGCTCTTTGTTTCATTGTCGGTTATTATTATCAATACAGAATTTCTGATATTACAAATTGCATGTCTGGATTCAACCCACCAGACTTGGCAAAAACCATTTCATTGGAAACAAAACTTGACATTACTCCCAATATACTAATCAGACTCAATGTAAGAAGTGATCAATGATATTTGCATCAGAGATGAACTCAATTTCTTGTTTCTAGTATGCTATTGGAGATATTATTGTTGTTTGGCGAGCTTTGGTGTTGTTTCCACAGAGCCCAGCTGTCAAAACTGGGTTGTCCATTTGCTTGATAGGATCCTTTGGTATGAAATTTCATAAGTTTAATGACAATTTTTCATTGTCCTTCTTTAGTTGGGGCATTTGTAGATGCAGGACTTATTGCCAAAAGACTGATGATCGATCTCAGTGCTTTTTGAGAAGTTACAATTGGATTAATACTGGTTGTTCCCCTTTGCTTCACAAATTTTATTGCAACAGTATTGATCGGATACAAAGCCTGGTACATTTTTCCTATACAAGTGATGATAGCTAAACTTAGTCAATAGTTTGTTATCAGGTGTTTTCTTCATTGGTTATCCATAACAATTTGTAGTTGACCCATCGCAAGCCATTGAGATATGTTTCAAGTAGTATTGAAGCTCTTGTTTCGCCTCGAAAAGCCTTCTTTACCTGGCAATTTGGGTAGGGCAATGTCTGGATCCAAATTACGACTACCACAACATTTACATCCATCTAGATTGGCTACGGTGTTGCACAACTTTCTGATTCAGGTATTGAGCTCGCCTCACAAATTTATGCTACAATAATGCCCGAGATAACTGTAAGTTACATCACTCGCTTTGCTTAATACTAAATCTTGACAATTTATAGGCAGTATATCCACTCTTTGTCATTCTCGTGGTAGCACGTGAGAATGCTAAGCCAGA
>ML179093.1:204666-224596 GCA_004369135.1 Dendrothele bispora CBS 962.96 | reverse complement strand
AGCTCGCCAAGAAGCACTTTGAGCTCGACATCTTCTAGATTTCTCAATTTCACGGTTGATGATCTTTCCTACTATCACTATGGAACCCAGATAGGTTAAAAACCACCTCCTGATTGGACCTAAACCCGGGTGGATTTTGACCTAGGAAGCAGTGATAATCAACCTCTTTAGGGTGAAAGAACACCTATCTTTTTTATATTTATGGTAGGTGTTCTTTCAACCTAATTTCGAAAAATACAACCTATGCACGAATTTTAGAAATACATAAATTCATCACCCCCTATTAGGTTGATTGATCTGGAATAGGTTAAAATTCACTCTCTGAAATATATTCTCACAGCTTACACCTATTCATATCATGTGTTGGACAATAGAATAGACATATAACAAGTACGTAGTATCAGGATTCAGGGGGTCATATACAACAGCGTAGAGTTGATAAAAAGCATAGAAACATGTATATACAAGAGTAGACATTGAGCTATGATCATCTATGTACATAGCGAGGTGAACGTTAACATCATCAGCATATTATGACACTGGGAATATCACTCTATTGGAAGCTTACCTCGGTATTGCCTGCAGTGCATACCCTGACCGAGACTGAACCCATAAATCACCGACTCCAAAGTAAAAACAAAAATCCCCACGATACAATCTGGAAGAAATTGAAGCCTGTTGAGGAGGTTTGATGAGCATGTATATGTACAACTTGAGGACAAACGATTTTTGCAGTATTGCGGCAGGAGACTTGCGGGAAGCTTGACATTGCAGAAATTTGCTGGGGTGCCATGTTGATTGAGTATGAGTACATTGAGGAATGTTGCAGACCCAGGTCTTCAGAAGTGCTAGAATGCCTTGCATCCCTTGAACTAGGACAGGACCCATGCTTATGCTATCAGATGTTTGATCTGAAAATCCCACTTTTCAAAAAATTTGTCTGAACTTTTCCGAACCACTCTTTCTAAAACTCTGTCCGAATTTTGGGACTGACCTCGACTCAGAAAAAAATTTGTCTGAACTTTCGCTCCGACATATATCCGCTTTTTTTCGCCCTTATTCGGTACTCTAGACCTTTTTACGCCTTCAAAAAGTAAGATTGAATTAAAATGAGGTAAAACTAATGGTAGGTTTTGTGTCTGAAGGTACTTCAGTACTGAATGTTGGAACTGAAGTGTTGGTCACGGCTGGAGGCAGAGCAAACGATAATAACTTGTCCACTGAATCAGTCGGATTTGGGAGGAGTGAGGTATATTCATCAGGGTTTTGCAGTAGTTTTGCACATTCAGCAGCTACAACAGAGGGCACATCCTTGTAGATATGCCCACAGCCAATCCATTCTGTGTCATGGAAGGCTTCGTTGATTGGGCCAATCTCATCAAGGTCTTCATGCACAGGGGTAATTCCGGGTGAGTTGGGATTATGACTTGTTGAAATAGCAGCGTAGTAGAGGTTTGTGAAGGGTTGAGTTTGAGTTCTAATTAACAATACACTAGAATACTTTACTGTGGTGCCGCCGAAAGCTCGTTGAACTAGCAAAATATTACCATATTTATCCATGACTGTCTACTGTGGCACACATGTAGGAACAATGGACGCTCATGTATGTCCGAACTCTGAACAAACCTGAATGACCTCTTAGTCATGATGTCTGAATTTTGGGTCAAACATTTTTCTTTTTTAGGGCCATTTTGTCCGAATTATGGGGAAACATTTTGGTCAAAACAAAAAAATTTTGTCCGAACTCTTGATTAAACATCTTGCAGGATAAGCATGGGTCCTACTAGGACCACCACCATGGTACATGTGACCTGGATGATGGCTCCGGCGCCTGGCCTCTACGTGGCTCAAGGGACAAGTACCTTCGGGGAAACCAACAGGCGTTCTCGGAAAGTGAGAGAACTAGTCCGCGGGTTGTGGACTCCGACCAGTAACCCTGCGGGATAGGTTGCCTTCAGGTTTTGAAGGAAAAGCGCTGGTTTAGCTGCTACTATATCAAACGTGATACATAAACACAGGGTGTAACTACAGTATGGTAGACCCCACTTCATTCCCCCCAAAATAGGGAAAGAGAAAAAAGAATAACACCACATAGAGGCCAATGCCCTCGAAAGCACTGGAGCAGCGCACACTGTACGCCGTCGAGCTACCAGTACATACGTGGCACATTACTAAGCTAAACCCCCCAAAAAAAAAAAGAAAAAGAAAAGGGAAGAAACCCGAGTGAACATAAACACCTCCCAAACTGGCCGACCAAACCTTGCCGCTGAAATTTCCTGGGACCTACCCAATCCCACCAGGCCAACCCCAAGGCTCGCCGACCAAAGAACGAACAAGAAAAATGGCCCGCACTGCGACTGGATCAGTGGAAACGAGCGAAAGACCAGTGGTATGACCTAGAAAAAACTGCGTATACACATACTAAGAAACAAGTGCAGGTGGAGACTCGACGGGAGGACACACCAGAAGAAGAAACCATTGACGAACCAGACTCGAGACCAACCCTGCCAATGCCCTCTCAAAATCGGCATACTACCGTACAACCCTCCTCAGCAGCGCAAAACCAACACGCTAATACGCTAGAAAATCAATACCGTAGATTTTTCGCGATTTATTATTAAATCCTGAATGTCTATAGTATTAGTAATAAGGGAAATAGAGGACTATAGTGAGTCCCGGACTGATAGTCAAGAGGAATAATTGTATTAAGTCAATACATATTAAGTCCAGACTTGTTCCACAAGGAAAATCGTATCCAGAGATGATAGAAGTGACTACATGACTATGGTAGATTAATTGATTTATCTAGTTATGAGAGTCTATGCTAAGCATTTCAGCTTGGACCTTGCCAAGTAAAACAGAATAAGTCCTCCATACCTAGGGGAAGTGGCTGACACCACTGTGGCTAATATAATTATGTCCTGATCCAAAGGGAATAGAATTAACTCCAGACTAAAATTATCTTCGAGTCCAGACTAAAGATGAGTCTAAAGTCTAAATCTAATTAGAATCTAAAGCGATGATCGGTTGCGACGATCGTGTGCCTTACAGAGAACAGATCCAGAGAGGCGGAGCAACGTTTCTAGAAACTAGTTCCCACTTATTTGATTTAATCAGGAATAAAATATAGGAGTCCGATAGACCGGTGACTTGCTATGACTAGACTTAGGGGTATGACGACGTTGGGCGCATACTACAAATTTATCCGCAGACCCGCCTAGGGCTCCGGTATGACAGAAATTGACAGAGTATGACTCTCAACCAATGAGAGTCCAGATATTAGAAAGTTTGAGTCAGGACTTGTCAATATAGATGACTTGTCGGCCAGTACACGGAGGCGCGACAATAAATCTAGATTGATTAAACAAGTACAGACTTAAAGAAATTAATTTAGAGAAACGAAATAAGTAAGAAAGTTTCTATATACGGACTGTGACACGCACGTAAATTACGAAAGCTTATTTCTACATACCATATATAGTAGGAGGACTGTAGATCTCCTAGATAAAATAGTTTCTTCATTTTACTCTGTACATATAAAAGGACAGTAGATACAACTAGGTACTCCAGTGACTGTAGTACGGTTCTTGCTCGCACTTAGGACAGCTGATTCAGGAGGAGATCTCCAGTATCATAAAAAGCATACCTTTGTTGTTTTAAAGTTTGTTTAACCTGAAAGTCGGCTCCGGAAGAGTACAAGATTTGTAGATACATATTTCTCCGCTCAATAGTATAAATTTCGTTGGTGATTACTTTGTGCCTTTTCAGAAGTTAAATTGGTTAACTCTGAACTGTCGGTTGAATCAGTGGTTTTGCCTCGAAAGCCATTCACACTGATCAGCAAGTAATATAGTCTTTTCGCCTCGAAAGCCATTAGATTATATTGCGGGAAGATACTTTATTAAGTGTTTTCTTCATTGGTTATATATTTGTTTCACCTCGAAAGCCATTCAGATATATTTCAAGTAGTACAAGCCCCTGTTTCGCCTCGAAAAGCCATTCAGACTTGTATTGCGGGTTATCATCTTCGATACCTTTACTTCCACAACCGAACTATCACATTTACATTCACTTGAGTGTATAGACCTCACATTTACTTTTGTGTATTTGTCTAGACTTAGATATCTGTTGATATATTGAGTCGTGACTAGAAAATTCAACTCCAGACTTGATTAAAACTTTGCTTCACTGTTGTTTTGTGTGTTTGCTGCAAAAGGATTCTGTCTCCGAACCCCAGACTCGCTCACATACACTACATATTTGAGGATTAGTTTAGTATTCATTGGTGTATTGGCTTTTGAGATTGCTTTATTTTTAGAGTGATCTTATTGTTGATATATTGATATCTACTACACTCAGCCACACAGCCCATATCTATATCAGTTGTAGTGCACTGCACTTTAACACTGACATAGGCTCTACAAACACCCAACTGCATGGCACGAGCACACCTAGGCAACAAACCCCGACAGCAACCAGGAACCCTCTGGAAATGGAGGGTGTTGCAGCAAGCATGCATGCTGCCAGCCAAGGGAACCAGCAAAACCTCATCCCCGAGAACGAAAACGACGTAGATGAGCGAATGAGCGCAGTTGAAGAAGCCCTCCCAGACCCGTTGACGATTGCCCAAGCGCCGTCTGTCAGAAAGGAGGCAAACTTCTACAACCAAGCCTCACGAAGAGGAGTAGAACCCACCCCACCGTCGTCTGTCCAAACCGAGTTTACGGACAGTATTTTCCCGAAGGTTACCATTACCCACAAGCAGGCGATGATAGGCCACCATAAAATGACTGTCAACGCTGTGGAGGAGCACCCAGAGAACTATGTACAAATCATACCCCATAACTCGGGGTATGAATTCTTCATGATCCGCACAGGCGGCAGTGTTGCAAGTGCCATCTACAAATGGCTGAGCACCTGCAGTTTCGAAGGCGAGACGGAAGAAGAGCAAGAATGGGAGCTATTCTCACCTTCTCCACCTAGCAACCCTCCTTCGACTTTTCCCCACAGCGCACCCCCATACACAGTCCTTGCCAAAGGATTGAGTGCGCAAAGAAGAACCTGGATGCTCTACCAACAAACCTTTGCGGTTTCCAAAACTCTGGCCTTCCACGTAACACCGGTAGACCCGACCATCGTTGGGACATGGCACCTGGGCAACTGGGAGATCCCTTCAATGCTCGTCATCTCCGAAAGGAAACGAGTCCAGATCCTAGCTGCCATGATAAACGGAGCGTGGCGACACAGTCGTTTCCGGGCCTTGACCATAAAGGCGACGAAGTCTCATCCAGACTACGCAGATCTCTCCGCACCGGAAAGGGTCATCGAAGCGACTAAAACATGGGACCTGCGCATACTCACCCCAGGAACTGAGGACGAGGACGAGGAAACCCGACGAAAACACAACACAAGGCCCGTTCTTCAGCTAATCGGCCAACCCCTCGAGAACACCCCTGTTGCCCACAACACCTGGCTTAACACGCTACACCAAATAAAATTTGTTGTCAACAACGACACCTTAATCACATATACGAAAAGAGTAGTCACCTGCACTGGATGTAAGATCAACATACACTTCTCCCATCAATGCCCTTTCCACCGAACGGATGGATAGCTAGGACCAGTGTCGGGTGTACGTGTGGAGGAACAAACCGAAGGGCCTCAAACCTGGGAAGGCATGCGTCAGAGAAGAGAAAATCTCAGGAACGAGCGGGAAACTGGGAGAGGAAGATGGAGAACCCCCCCGAGGGAAGACGAAGGAAACTTCCCAAGACGTGGACGAGGTGGTGGCAGAAGAAGGCCCAGAGGCCAGGGAACGGAGCAACGTCTTGATTGATGACCGCTTTCCCACAAACTACAAACAGCACGTACCACCTTCTATTCTGTCTATTACCTAAACTTTACCCAACTCAGTGAACTATAACATAAAACCCGGCTTGGGCGAACTGTGTCCTAAGTAAACAAATAAATTTTTTCGGTCTTTCAGGAGCAAGGGAGTGGGAATTGTGAGACACAGCACGACACTCAAAAATCGAAAGCTGAATTTACTGGCAGAATACTGGACAGGTAAGCAATCAACATACAACAAGGTGGTGCTGGAAACGCCTAAACTGCACTGCTATTAGCCTCCTGCCTGAACAGGTAGTTAATAGTTTTGTAGACCGGCAGGTACGTAGACGTTGGGGTTTTGCAGACCTACCAACAGAGTACTAACCAAACGCAACTAACAATAGAACAGAACACACAGATGAATCAAACTTGACCGGCATTACGTCTCAACGGCATGGGGCTAGGATATCGGCCGGAGGAACATCTGGTTTGGCCGTTGGCTGGAGTTCTGGTGAAGGCGTCCTAGTTTTCGGAAACGGAATAAGTGAGGACATCTGCCCCACCAATGAAGCCGGGTCAACACAAACACTCCCGGAGGACAGGCAGGTGTCCTCACAAACAACGCCGCGAACAAATAGTTCCAGCGTTGGAGACAGGTTGTCTCAGCAGTCAGGGTTTGACACCATGTTGGGTAGGACTCTACCCACCACTCCAAACATAACTGGAGATGAAGACGGATTGTCTTATGTGTCCTCGCAAAATATGCAGGACATCCTGCAGGGATTAGCGGAAGACCTGGGGTTTCCAGGTAGCTCTGAGCGTTTGAATTTTGAATCGCAAGGGAGCCAGGAGTGGGTTACTCCGGAAAGTCTCAGTGAAAATACAGACCGAGACGAAAGAATACAACAAATACCGCCTGTGGCGTATGAGACACTGTCTCAGATCCTGAATGACATTGAACAAAGGGGCGCAACGTCCCGAGAAACTTTAGATCGATCCCTGCTAGCAACCAGGGATATAGGACTATCACAAAGAGAAGAACAGATAGACAGACAGACAAATGGAGACGCTCCGAATACGAGAAGGAGGAAACGCCGCCACAGAAAACATAACCAAGCGGCTATACGAATAGCATCCCTAAATCTCAGGGGCTATGGAAACACAAATATACTAAGTAAGGAAAATAAGTGGAACCACATAAACCAACTATTGCGAGAAAAAAGAATAGGAATACTCACATTACAAGAGACGCACCTAACTGACGAACGATTACAACAAATCAAAGAGGTCTTCTCAAAACGGATGAAAGTCTTTTTCACACCAGATCCCGAGAACCCGGCCGGAAAAGCAGGTGTTGCAGTAGTATTAAACAAAGAGGTGATAAGCACTGAAAACATAAGAGTGCAGTGCATAGTGCCAGGGAGAGCACTGCTTATACAGACGACGATGCACCAACATGACAAAATTAACATACTTGCAGTATACGCACCTAATGTAACAACAAGTAATGGAACAGAAAACATGAAATTCTGGGAGAACATACAGGAATACTACGAGAACAAACCCAATACCCCAAGACCTCACATCCTACTGGGGGATATGAACGTAGTAGAAGACGGATTGATCGATAGACTACCCGCACATGACGACCCCGAAGACGCCACAAATGCCCTGGATAATGTCAAAATGTGCTTTAACTTAAAAGATGGTTGGCGGAGAACTTACCCAACAACGAAAGAATTCACCTTTTTGCAAACATCAACCGGCTCGCAATCCCGAATAGATCGAATATATGTAACAGACCATATACTAACGACAGCAAGAGAATGGAAAATAGAAACAACAGGAGTACCGAACGCGGACCACAAGATGATCTCAGTCCAAATCTCGAGTGAGAATGCCCCATACGTAGGAAAAGGAAGGTGGAAGATACCAGACCACATACTGAAAGATAAAATATTACTTAACTACATGCACGAACAAGGGCTAAAAGCAGAAGCAGACGTGCGAGACACACAAACCGGAGGAAGAACAGAAGAGTGCAACCCACAAACAATATGGTCCCAATTCAAAAAAGACATTATCGCCAAAGCCAAAGAGCGAGCGAGAACAGTCATACCAAGATTAACAAGCCAGATAAGGAAGGCCCAGGCTGACCTAGAAAAAGTGCTAGAAGATACAGCATTACACGAAGGAACCCAAGTAGATCCAACGAAAGAACTACAAATGCAAATCATAGAACTCGAAAGGAAGAGACACAATCTAGCATGGAAAGACGTAGCCACAAGACACCGCTTGGAGGGAGAGATACCAAGTCGTTTCTGGTCACAGATAAACAAAGAGAAACGTCCACGGGATATGATATATGCCCTCAAAAAACCCGATATAGAACCAAATGCGCATGGGGTACTACCAAGCGATGCGTATGAAAAGAACTCACAAAGTATGGCCGAACTGGCAAAGCAGTACCATGATGAACTCCAAAAACAAGGAGTTGCACCTGAAACAGACCGGACACGAGATGGAATTATCCCGATGGTCGTCGAAAACCTACAGCCAAAACTAAGAACAGAGCAAAAACAAGACCTGGACCAACTAATGAAAGAGGACGAAGTATCTTTAGCACTAAGCCTCACACAGAACCACACATCTCCCGGGCTAGATGGTACAACCTATGAATTATGGAAAGCATTACACAACCGATACCTGGAAGATAAAAAAATGGAACGACAGGGGTTTAATGTTGTAAAACTGATGACCATGGTTTTCAATGACATCAGTATCCATGGAATGGCTGAAGCGACTAACTTCTCAGATGGATGGATGTGCCCACTATACAAAAAAGGGAGCCGAAATGAGATTGCAAACTATAGACCAATCACCCTGTTAAACACCGACTACAAAATATTCACCAAAGCACTCACCATGAGGCTTGGCCGGATAGCACCGGACTTACTGCACCCAAATCAAGCAGGTTTCGTCCCAGGGAGGAAAATCACTGACCAAACGAAACTAATAAAGATGGTAATGACATATGCAGAATACACAGAACAAAACGGTTTGCTAGTCTCACTGGACCAAGAGAAAGCATACGACAAAGTGCGACATGACTACCTCTGGAAGGTGCTGGAAAAATATGAGTTCCCGGAGAGTTTTATACGAACCATACAAAACCTATACAAAACAGCACAAACCACAGTAATGGTAAATGGATATAGAAGCAAAAGATATCTAGTAATAAGGGGAGTACGACAAGGAGACCCACTCTCCTGCCTACTATTTGACCTGGCTATCGAGCCACTAGCCGCGATGCTAAGAAATTCAAACCTAAAAGGATATAAGACTGCCGAAATGGAAGAGAGACTGATCACAAACCTATTCGCGGATGACACAACAACCTTCTTAGATGCGGAAGACAACTTTGAGGACCTCCAAAAACTACTAGACACCTGGTGTCTAGCTTCAGGGGCCCGGTTTAACATAGCAAAGACACAAATTATCCCGATAGGAAAAAAGGAGTACAGAACTAATACTCTATTGACCCGGAAAACGGGACAGGACAAAGAACCCCTCCCCACAAACCTCCACATCGCAGAAGAAGGGGAAGCAATACGGATATTAGGAGCGTGGTATGGAAATGAATTAAACGCTGAACATATATGGACTACAAACATAGAGAAAGTAGATACCAACCTCAAACGATGGGGAAAGGCCAAACCAACAATAGAAGGTAGACGTCACATTATCCAAATGATGGTGGGAGGCATAACACAGTACCTCACAACAGTACAAGGGATGCCGAGATCAATAGAAAAACGACTAACGAAAAGAATAAACAGCTTTCTATGGGATGAAAAAGGAAGAAACGCAGTAAGCGCCCAAATCGTATACAAAGGGATAGAAGAAGGAGGAAGAAAAGTACTGGACCTAGAAGCCCGGAATGAAGCAATACATATAATGTGGCTGAAATCATACCTCTCCTTTGGCCCGACTAGACCACTATGGGCAGTTTTCGCAGACGCGCTTTTTGCATTGAAAACACCAGACTCAGAGAAGACAGTAGATCCCCTGATCCGAATAAACACCTTCCTGCAAAAATGGAACACCTACAGAAACAAGAAACAAATATCTGAACTTAGAGAAATAACAAACACCGCGAGAAAATACAACCTAAGGATAGAAGGAATTGCCTTCTCCAAAGAAATTGCACGACAAATGCCAATATGGCATCATATGGAAGCGGAACCGAGTATAAAACAACTAAGCCACACTCTAGCTAGTAAATGCCTAAAGACAAAACACAACGTAAGGACGGTGGGGGACGCCGAGGAACTAGCGAAAAACCTAGAGGAAGAAGAACACGAACCGCAAAACAACTGCGAGTGTCAAGTATGTAAGCGACTGAAGCAAACTGCGAGATGTACGCACCCACATAGCTGCATGAAACAAGCAGCAAAATTACTAGATACTTTACCGCAGAAATGGGACCCGAGAGCTGAGTTCCCAGAAGAATACCAAAAAGAGATGCGAAGCCACGACCCCGACTGGAAACCTTTCGATAATCGTATAACAACAACAGGAGAACTCAAGGACATTTTCCGAATATTCACTGATAAGAAAATAACTCCAACAAACTCCCTACCAAATCTAAGAACAGAACACACACAGGACAATAGACATATTGTAACCGGAGAAGTCATAATAGCAACAGACGGCTCGTGCTTGAATAACGGGAATGACAACGCGCGAGCGGGTGCGGGCATGTATGTAGAAGAAGGCCACCACCTGAACCGATCCGTGAAACTGCCCCTGTACCTATGCCAGTCAAATCAAACCGGAGAATTAGTAGCAACAAAATTAGCGGCTGAGCTAGCGAGCCCAGATGTCGAGCTGAAGATCGAGACAGACTCGAAATATGTTATCCAAATGCTCACCACAAAGAAGAACCAAATGGAGGACGACGGATATATAGGCGTATCAAACGGCGCACTGATCAGGAGTACGATAGCTAGCCTTAGAGGTCGGAAAGGGAAAACCCTGTTCAAATGGGTCAAAGGACAAGAGCGAAACAAGAAAGCAACTGAGATGGCCAGGAAGGCACTAGAAAGGAATAAAGCGAGCCCAATCCACCTCTCTGTAACACCAACGCTGCTGGTGACAGGCGCAAAGTTGAGCACCATGACGCAGGCACTGGCCTATAAGGCTATCAAACAGTGGAAAGCAACAGTCGCAACGAGACAGCGAACAAACCGGAATATCCTAAACATAAAAGACACCACACAACAACATTTTGACTACATACCGACCGAGGAAAAAATCTGGAAATCAATCAGACACAAAGACATAGAGAGGAAAACAAGATACTTCCTGTGGATGGCAATTCATGACGCATACATGACAGGCACCCACTGGCTTAGACCGAATTTCAAACCCGAATTACAGGAAAGGGCATACTGCCCGCATTGCGATGAGGTTGAAGACCTAAATCATATACTGACAAAATGTAATACGCCGGGCCAAAAGACCGTATGGGACATGGCCGAAAAACTGTGGGAAAGAAAAGAGTATAACAACACCATCTGGACGAAACCCACCTTGGGTGACATTCTAGGCAGCGGATTAGCGATCATAAAGTCACCCGGAGGAAGTGGACAGAGACTTACAGGAGACACAAGATTCTGGAGGATACTCGTTGCAGAATCCGCATACTTAATTTGGAAGTTACGCTGCGAAAGGGTAATCGCGAATATGAATCAACCCTTCTCGGAACAAGAAACTCGAAACCGGTGGATTGACATGATAAACCGTCGTCTCGACCTTGACTGTCAGATGACAAAGGAAAAATACGGACAGAAAGCGCTGCCCAAAAACGTCGTCAAGAAAACTTGGAAAGGGCTCCTAAAAAACGAAAGTGAGCTACCAGAGAACTGGATTGATTCAGACGGGGTTTTAGTGGGTATTGAGGAGGACCGCCGACGCCGCACAGGCACAAGAGAAAGGTAAGTAAGGTAAGTACCCGGCGGTCGCTCACGGAATCGAGTCCCACACTCAGTGCGTAAATGCATTTCCCCGTGAGGAGATATGGATATGGAAACAACTATGGATACTTATGAATATGCTGACTCCGAGCAAGGACAAGTCCCTTGCAACTCCCGCGTGGTTTCAGGAAGATGACTACGTTGACTGTTCTGAACCTAAAAAGCGCTCCTCAAGTCGCATGCGGAATAACCACGTGATCGCATCCTTCTTTCCTTTCGACCACTACCATCCCATGCGTGCGCCAAGGAACCACTCGCGGTTGTTCTGTGGTCAACGCTGCTAGAGGTGATGCCCAGGATGCACTTGGACTTGTGGCCGTGGTATCTTCACCTCCGCTCAGATCCCCACACCTCTAATATTGGATGACCTCATCCCCGAGACTCGCAACCAAAACCGCGTTCGCCTTCAAGACTCGCGATTGAGACGCAATCAATGCTTAGAAAGCCCAAGGGAAGTGGAAGATGTCCGGTAATGTGTTTGCATGCTCATTGAGCAAGTTGGGTAATAGGCAAGGTGGGTATATGCGCAGTTGACTGACTTCTGCGTCACTTTTCGGTTAGCTCATCTCTTACTGTGTCTTCAGCTCTCCTATATTCATCTGCTAACTTTCGAGTATCTTCCGCTTCTTTTTTACCTTTCAATAATTCTATCTCTTGATCTTTTCGAGCTGCGCTTCCCCGTTCTCCCAGGCTTACAAACTTCTTCAACTGATTGGCTCGCCTTCCGAGCGTACTCTCTTTTCCTCTGCGTGGCCTCGGCAGACTTTCTTTCACAACTCTCGGTGTCTTTCTGAGATTCAAGGTAATTTGTTGCACGATTTTCCGCTTTGACACATTGCTTACTTGCAACTTTGACTAACGCGAAGACAGGAAATTACTGCCCCAAGATCCCATAGCCAGTCAACACGATCACGGTGGTCCCGACGCTAGTGTGACCTAGCGGCACTCAAGCAGGAGAAGACGTTTTTGACGCATTCCTCCTGACTGAAGTCGGGAGTCTGAGCACTTCTTTCTCTTGTGCTCGCCTTCACCTCAACGCTAATTACTCAACTCGTTATCACTCACGAATTCCTGCTCTGCCACTATCGCCATGCACATGCCTCTTGACCAGTCCACAGCTCACCTCCACCAACTCGTTATCCTTGCTCTTCTGCCACGACGGTTGTCGCGCATATGTCTGTGGACTGAAGTCCAGAGCCTGAGCACCCCACTCTATCGCGTCACGGTCTAGCGGATCAGCACTCTTTCTGTCGCGTCGCCTTCACCTCACCGCTTGCTCAACTCGTGATCCCTTACTGCCCGCTCTGCCATTGTTGCCGTGCACATGTTTCTTGACCGGTCCAGAGCTTACCTCCACCAACTCGTTATCCTTGCTCTTGTGCCACGACGGTTGTCGTGCATATGTCTGGACTGAAGTTCAGATCTTGAGCAACCCACTCTTATCGCGTCTAGGTCGATCACGTACTCAATTTTGGATATACACTTCACAAGTCTCACCGCTGGAACTTCCACCGCCGACACTACCCCTTGCCTTCTGTCACGAATTTTCTCGTGCATATGTCTCTTGACTGAAGTCTGGAGCTGGAACAACTCGTTGCCTCTATGCTACAGCATTCGCTGGATTGTCCTTCTGTCCTTCCGTTGGCGGACCCAGGCCTTGCCACCGGATTTTTCCGATGTGAGACATGTGTTCAGATCCAAGCTGATTGTTGGGTCCATGCAGTGCTTTCTTTATAAGGCTTCTTATTTCTTTTGTCTCGACTGGCATTCCAGTCAAACCCTTTCCTTTCCTCCTATTTCTTGCCGCCTCTATGCCACCAAAGGCCGTAGCGTTCAAGCCGCATCGCAAGGCAGTCGAGCAAGCCAGGAAGAATATCAAGACAGTTTCACATCCTGATGCAAGTCCTTCAGTGAGTATCTTCTTCAACTATTAGCTGCCTCTATCGATTTACCTTATTCTTCAGCCCCCGAAGAACGGGACGTCATCCATTCCAAGCCCTGCCAGTCCGGTGAAGTCCAGTTCAAGGCCATATATGCGGACAAACGGACAGATATAGCCAATGCCATCACCTGCATTACCTACAAATAGGCGAGTCTCCATTATTTTCTTACACTTTGGAGGTGGCTCAAACCTTTAAACTTGTTTCACTTCGTTCGGCTTCGGTTTGTTTGGTGAGTCTCGATTATCTTTGTGCACTTTGGCTCTGGTTTGAACTCGGTTTAAACTAGGTTTAAACTCGTTCGTCTACGGCGTACTTGGTGAGTCTCCATTATTTTCTGACACTTTGGAGGTGGTTCAGTGTTGTCGTTCGAAGGAAGGATAGAGAAGGACGACGTAGGAGTCACCGTTGACCTTTACAACTAGGACTTTTATGGGTAGTACCATTTATAATAAGGAATGTCAGGACTTTATCTAGTTATTTACGAATCAGAAATAAGTCGATAATGTTGAGTACCAGAAAGGTTTGGGGTTGGAGGTCTCTAATCAGAGGTAGTCGGAGAGTTCAGAGTACGGGGAAGGTAGTTCCGTGGCCGAGAGGTCTGGGTCGACTTAGGGAGTAGACAATTTAGGGTCTTAGTAAGGTTCAGGAGAGAACGGTGAGTCAGGGTACGGGTCTGGTTTTTGTTGGTCTGTACCCGATTCTAACTGAATTGGCTAGGTCGGGCAGAGTGACGGATGTGGGGTTATAGTGGAGTCGGGGTACGACTCACAACATTACCAGTACTGGTCTTATAGTAGAAGTGAAGAGAAGTCGACGACCGTCTCGGTACCCGAACCGGGTTACCTCTAAAAACCCTACCTAAACTTGGTACTTCTTAAACAGAGGTGTTTACCTGAACGACACGTCACCGGTTACGCCTCACGAAGTCCTTCATTACCAGCACCAAGAGTGTAATTTCCGAGGTAATGAAGACTCTGATAAACCCTACCGTTTCTCTCGTTCTTCATAACGTTTCCTAGAAAAAGAACGGAGTTAGTGTCGACACTGTAGTGCTGGTCTGGATTCCAACTATCAGGTCGTAAATGTTTCGTCTTCCTCCTCCCCCAAACAGTCACACCCAGGAGAAACCACACCTTTTTTACGCTTCGAAAGAGATAGGAATAGTGTATACCCCTTAGACCTCCCCTGTAACTTTGCTCTTCTATGGCAATAGAGTCGTCCCCGAGTGTGTTGGTGGCAGCTAAAGGGATACAAGAGGTAAAATGTCGTGTCCTCGTCTTCCTACAACTTTGTGAGACCTTATTGGCAGGACTGAACTTTGGGTAACGGAACGATAGACCTGGTTTTGACCGTTTACCTAAACGCAGTCCACCACCACTGAACTGGGTCTCACCGTTCTTAAGCCTAGTAACCGCAATAGTCGAGGCCTTCGAATCGAGATTTTACTTCCGTCTCTTACCAGTAACCAAAGACCTCGTCAAACTAGTAACCTCCCTTGCTGTACCACTAATGTAATTTTACGCACGAACGTGGTAACCTAGTCTTCCTCCCTAGTGTCACTAACGTAAAGTATGTCTGACCTACGCCTTGGTTGAGGAAGGATTTCTGCTCGAAGTTTCGAGTGAGAAGGGTCAAGTTCCAGATCAGTGACTACCACGAGTGTTCAAAACCAGTTTGGTCTTTAGGTAGAACTAATACTGAAGCTCAATAAGTGGACAGTAACTAAAAACCCAGGGTCCTTACAAGTCGAAGAGTTTACCTCGTTGTCGACTCGTGATAGCTGTGGTGAAGATACGACAGAAGGATCCATAACTACTCCGACGATGACGACGACCTTACCACGATCTCTTACTCAAAAAACAGTACCATCCCCAAACATATATAGTAACGTAGTATAACGTATGATTTAGTGTTAAATTATTAAGTCCAACAACTGAAGTCACTGGGTGTTGCTCAACCCAAATAGGATCGGAAACAACTAAAGACCTTTGTCTTCCTAAGGTTACTGGTTTCAGGTCTACTTGAGGCCTCACACCGACTCTGTGACAACTTTCCGACACTGATAGTGAAACTGTTCAGACAGTAAGCACAACGTAGGATACCGCTCCACCAGAGAGGTCTCAGTTCGAGTTTTAATTTCAGAATGACAGCAGAAGAAGCGTGATGGAGACTACAACTGGAGAAGGTGAGTTGTTAAGAGTGATAGGCCTTCCTGACCGGAGAATAATGGGGTACCTAGCTAACCACCGAGGCGGGACTAGTACGCTTTTACTAAAAAGGGTCGTTTCGACTACGATCGCGACACTATTTCGTTCGTACCTAGGCCAACCATCTTATATGACCTGACTGTCAACTACCTTTTGTATCCAATCTTTGTCAACTACAACTGAACCTTAGGGAGTCTTATGACCTCTTCAGGTACAAACTAGCAAGACACGTTCGACCTAGTCGACCTTTATACGTTACCCCGAACCTATTTCCTGGTGTACTTCTCCTCACCAAAAATATACTACCTGGACTCCTCTTACTACTCTTAAACTCTTGTCCTGTACTTAGACTCACGCTTCATACACAAACTTAGTGAAAAAACAAACAAAATTAGGTGATTGTGAACCTTAACTTGTCGGACCTCCACTAATACATCTCCTTCTCTTCTTTAACTTCGTTTATTACCTAGTCCGTTCCGGATGTCGGTGATCTGGTGCCGGTTTTGGTTCCGACTTTCATTTGTTCTCTTTCGGTCCTCTACTACTGTCGTCACAACCCCAAGTATTTTTCTTTAATTTCTGACCTTACATCTCTTATAGAATAAATATCAAAGTAAACAGTGGTTTAAGTTGGGTCTGCAACAGTAAGAAACGGTCACTATTTACTCATAGTTGTTAGACATGTAAAAGAGTCTGTAAGTATCTTCGATACTTTATAACAATTTGTTCATGGAGTATCTGGTGATATAATACTCAGAAACTCCGGAGTCTTAAGGGACCAACTAAGGACCTTCAACCCCGACATAATAAACGATAAAAGGTGTCAATTACATACAAACCAAAAAACGTCGTTGTTACTTAATTTCGTTAGATCTTCCACCCCCGTGGATTGTAATTCCAAGACTTCTATACAGATTCTTATGGAAGGGATCAACAAAAATGTAAGTATGGTTTCAATATTGTGGTTTTACGACGACAGATTAAGGTATGGATAAAAGTTTTTTACATACGTAAAGTGGTCTCCATAATTAATGTCACTAGATCTTCCACCCCGCGGATTGTAATTCCAGGGGCTTCTATACAGATTCTTATGGAAGGGATCAACAGAAATGTAAGTATGGTTTCGATATCGTGGTTTTACGACGACAGATTAATGTATGGATAAAAGTTCTTAACATACGTAAAGTGGTCTATATTCCTTGTAATAATTGATTTCATTAGATCTTCCGCCCCGTGGATTGTAATTCCAAGACTTCTATACAGATTCCTATGGAAGGGATCAACAGAAATGTGAGTATGGTTTCGATATCGTGGTTTTACGACGACAGATTAATGTATGGATAAAAGTTTTTTACATACGTAAAGTGGTCTATATTCCTTATAATAATTGATTTCATTAGATCTTCCACCCCGTGGATTGTAATTCCAAGACTTCTATACAGATTCCTATGGAAGGGATCAACAGAAATGTGAGTATGGTTTCGATATCGTGGTTTTACGACGACAGATTAATGTATGGATAAAAGTTTTTTACATACGTAAAGTGGTCTATATTCCTTCTAATAATTGATTTCATTAGATCTTCCACCCCGTGGATTGTAATTCCAAGACTTCTATACAGATTCTAATGGAAGGGATCTACAGAAATGTAAGTAAGGTTTCGAAAATGTGGTTTTACGACGACAGGTTAATGTATGGATGAATATTTTTATATACCTAAAGTAGTGTAAGTATTTTAGGTACCTTATGACAAAATGGATACGGAGTATTTTATGATATAATACCCATAAACTTACGGGGTCAATTAAAGAATACAGATATCGTAAACGATAAGAGTTCTCACTTAAACACAAGTTAAAATGTGACTTTATTACTTCTTACTCTTAATCTAGTGAGACCTTCTACCCCGTCGATTGTAATTCCAAGACCTGTACACAGACCTTTATGGAAAGGGTTAATAAAAGTATAGAGGTGATTGTGAAAATGTGGTTTTACGACGACGGTTAGGGTATGGATGAGGGTTTTTATATGTATAAAGTAGTCTGTAAGTTTTTAAGAGTACTCTATAAGAATTTGGTTACGGAATATAATATGTAAAAATGTCGGAACTTGATCAGTTGAAGAACAGAGACGAAAAAGGTCGTACTCGTCGAGTATTAACAGACCCCCGAGATTTGAATGATTACAGTCCATCCTTTTTTGTAAACACATATATGTCCCCCTAAGTTAAGACGCCATTAAACTCTGTCGTACAACAACTCATTTAAAATGAGACTAGAAGAGTAAAAGTGTTCCAAAACCACAGATGTTAGTTCGTTCAGAATACTGTTGACTGACCTGGCCTGGCGATCGTTGCCGAGCAGGGAACACTGTTATTATTCTTATTAAAGTTTAAAATAAGTTTTGTCTATTTATAGTGGTCTGAAATGCTGAGGTTGAGGAGGAGGGTTTTTTAGCAAGAAACATTCGAGATAAACTGGTAAGTGTTCCCACCCAATCGAGAATAACAACGAGGATACAAATATATGAAACCAAATGAAGTAGAACATCTTACCGGGTAAGGAGGTGTGGAACCTAGTTATGAGTTCAATTTTAGTAGTTTCCTTTGACCTTTCCAATACTTCCATAACATTTCCTACAGTCTTCTGTGTACTCAGACTCACCCCAAGTTGAAAACCAACTTGATAGACAGACCTGAGGACATGTTCGAACAGGAGTTTAGTGACAACTGATACTACTACACTCCCTCGGTTCCATATTTAAGATAGGACCAAAAACAAAGGAAAGAGTAGGTAAAGGTCAGTAACCGTCGGTGAACGTCAAAAACGAGGAGAGAGACTGTCTGTCTATATGAAACGAGGTTTATTTCTGATGTCTGGGTACCTTATAGTACAAGGTATATAGGGTTAAAAAAGATACTTGTACGGGAGACAAGCACGAGGATGAGGGGACGGTGGTCTAAGACTCGACCTTCTGGAAGGGAGGTTACGAACCACCCTAGGGTCCGGGGTAAGATATCTTTCTCATTCAAAAATATAACTAAATAGGTTATAATTCCCGATTTGTATCGATCAACCTTGTAACCTAAGATCTGGGAGCAGAGTTACCTGAGTGTTAACTTCAGAGTCAAAGACACCTCAGGCCAGTTTCTTTATCACGTACCCAATGTTAGAGACTACCTGTTTAGATAGTTCGGTTGTTCGGGTTTTGTAACATGTCTTGTCTTAGATAACCAAAAGGTTAATAAGGGGGTGATCGGTTCTGTCTCTTTCCAGAGGACCACCATCATGTACCTCTCGTATAACCCCGGGAACAGGCTGTCTAAGTAATAAAGTTGGAGCTATCTTTCGGTACCAAATAACGGCCTTAACATTAATTACCCCCCGTCCTTCTTTTTCTCAGGAACTGACCATCTTCCTAACTTCAGAGAGTCGTACTACAACACGCACAGGCCCTCTGGGGCTCTCGCTTCTCTACCCCCTTAGTTTAAAAGAGAGTTCATGCCCGTCTCATGGCGTGTTTTTTCGGACTTTTGGCAATATCAATGGTTAGATTTATCACGTATATCTAGTTAGATAACATAATACGAAAAAACCTCACACGTTTACCTAAAAGTTAGGAACGCGCCCTTAGCGTCCCAAATTCAAACTTGTAAGAATATAAATTACCCGAGTGGTCAAATTTGGGCCAAACTTGGGTGATGATGATGACGATGATGACGATGATGATGAGATGAGATAGTTGATCATTATTTATGGATTCGCACCAGTTTAGATGGTAAAACTTTCGACTTCTACTTAGGCAAATTTGGATCAAATTTGGCTCAAGTTTGGTCACGGTTTCACGTTTTTCTATTAGCTCTGAGTGGTTTCTTTGGCTTCAGCTTGCTTCACTTTGTTCAAATTTGGCCCAA
>ML179093.1:104005-204641 GCA_004369135.1 Dendrothele bispora CBS 962.96 | reverse complement strand
AGGTCTATACACTCAAGTGAATGTAAATGTGATAGATTCGGTTGTGGAAGTAAAGGTATCGAAGATGATAACCCCGCAATACAAGTCTGAATGGCTTTCAAGGCGAAACAGGGGCTTGTACTACTTGAAATATATCTGAATGGCTTTCAAGGCGAAACAAATATATAACCAATGAAGAAAACACTTAATAAAGTATCTTCCCGCAATATAATCTAATGGCTTTCGAGGCGAAAAGACTATATTACTTGCTGACCAGAATGGCTTTCGAGGCAAAACCACTGATTCAACCGACAGTTCAGAGTTAACCAATTTAACTTCTGAAAAGGCACAAAGTAATCACCAACGAAATTTATACTATTGAGCGGAGAAATGTGTATCTACAAATCTCGTACTCTTCCGGAGCCGACTTTCAGGTTAAACAAACTTTAAAACAACAAAGGTATGCTTTTTATGATACTGGAGATCTCCTCCTGAATCAGCTGTCCTAAGTGCGAGCAAGAACCGTACTACAGTCACTGGAGTACCTAGTTGTATCTACTGTCCTTTTATATGTACAGAGTAAAATGAAGAAACTATTTTATCTAGGAGATCTACAGTCCTCCTACTATATATGGTATGTAGAAATAAGCTTTCGTAATTTACGTGCGTGTCACAGTCCGTATATAGAAACTTTCTTACTTATTTCGTCTTTCTAAAATAATTCTTTTCAAGTCTGTACTTGTTTATTCTAATCTAGATTTATTGTCGCGCCTCCGTGTATTGGCCGACGAGTCATCTATATTGACAAGTCCTGACTTGATTCTTCTAATATCCGGACTCTCATTGGTTGAGAGTCATACTCTGTCAAATTCTGTCATACCGGAGCCCTAGGCGGGTCTGCGGGTAAATTTGTAGTATGCGCCCAACGTCGTCATACCCCTAAATCTAGTCATAACGAGTCACCGGTCTGTCGGACTCCTATATTTTATTCCTGATTAAATCAAATAAGTGGAACTTGTTTCTAGAAACGTTGCTCCACCTCTCTGGATCTGTTCTCTGTAAGGCACGCGATCGTCGCAACCGATCATCGCTTTAGATTCTAATTAGATTTAGACTTTAGACTTGACTTTAGTCTGGACTCGAAGATAATTTTAGTCTGGAGTTAATTCTATTCCCTTGGATCAGGACATAATTATATTTATATTAGCCACAGTGGTGTCAGCCACTTCCCCTAGGTCTGGAGGACTCATTCTGTTTTACTTGGCAAGGTCCAAGCTGAAATGCTTAGCATAGACCCTCATAACTAGATAAATCAATTAATCTACCATAGTCATGTAGTCACTTCTATCATCTCTGGATACGATTTTCCTTGTGGAACAAGTCTGGACTTAACATGTATTGTCTTAATACAATTATTCCTCTTGACTATCAGTCCGGGACTCACTATAGTCCTCTATTTCCCTTATTACTAATACTATAGATATTCAGGATTTAATAATAAATCGCGAAAAATCTACGGTATTGATTTTCTAGCGTATTACCGAAATGAAAGAGAGACTAATCTTTTCGCGGATGACACAACAACCTTCCTCGATGCGGAAGACAACTTTGAGGACCTCCAAAAACTACTAGATACCTGGTGTCAGGGTTGTGCGTGACCAGGTCACTGACCTGTGACCTGAAGTCGGACTAAGGTCGGACCGAGGCCAGACCATCTATGACCGTAGGGTCAATTTTCTCAATACTTGACCATGCTCTCTCTTAAATTATATGCAATTATGTAGCCTCTAGATATGGCTACAAAATGAGATATGAAACTTGAGGAGCTGATTGAAAATGGTGGAGATATTTCCATTTCATTGTATGTCCCAGATCCCGGTCGGCAGCAGTAGCCGAGACGATGTTCTCATGGGTAAAAAAGAGCCGAGAACTAAGCCGAACGGATATTTATTGACTGACGGTCGACTCAGGTCAGAGCATGGTCAGACGGGTCATTGACCTCCGTCCGACCACGTGTGTCCGACCAGCAGTCAGAAATTTTGGTCCAACCGCACAACCCTGCCTGGTGTCTAGCATCGGGAGCCCGCTTTAACATAGCAAAAACGCAAATCATCCCAATCGGAACAAAGGAGTACAGAACTAACACTCTGATGACTCGGAAAACAGGACAAGACAAAGAACCCCTCCCCACAAACCTCCACCTTGCAGAAGAAGGGGAAGCGATACGGATACTCGGAGCATGGTACGGAAACGAAGTGAACGCAGAACAAGTCTGGACCACAAATATAGAGAAAGTGGACACAACCCTCAGACGCTGGGGAAAGGCCAAACCAACAATAGAAGGTAGACGCCATATCATCCAAATGATAGTGGGCGGCATAACGCAATACCTCACAACAGTTCAAGGAATGCCGAGATCAATAGAAAAACAACTAACGAAAAGAATAAACAACTTCCTATGGAATGAAAAAGGAAGAAATGCAGTAAGCGCTCAAATCATGTATAGAGGAATAGAAGAAGGAGGAAGAAAAGTACTGAACCTAGAAGCCCGAAATGAAGCAATACAGATAATGTGGCTGAAATCATACCTCTCCTTCGGTCCGACTAGACCACTATGGGCAATTTTCGCAGACGCGCTTTTTGCAATAAAAGCGCCAAACTCCGAGAAAACAGTAGAACCCCTAATCCGAATAAACACCTTCCTGCAGAAATGGAACACCTACTGAAATAGTAAACAACTATCTGAACTCAGAGAACTAACAAACACTGCGAGAAAATACAACCTAAGGATAGAAGGAATTGCCTTCTCCAAAGAAATCGCACGACAAATGCCAATATGGCACCATATGGAAGCGGACTCGAGTATAAAACAACTAAGCCACACTCTAGCTAGTAAATGCCTAAAGTTGAAACACAACGTAAGGACTGTGGGGGACGCCGAGGAACTAGCAAAAAACCTAGAGGAAGAAGAACACAAACCGCAAAACAACTGCGAGTGTCAAGTATGTAAGCGACTGAAGCAAACCATGAACTGTACGCACCCACATAGCTGTATGAAACAAGCAGCAAAACTACTAGATACTTTACCACAGAAATGGGACCCGAGAGCCGATTTCCCAGAAGAATACCAAAAAGAGATGCGATAATACGCTAGAAAATCAATACCGTAGATTTTTCGCGATTTATTATTAAATCCTGAATATCTATAGTATTAGTAATAAGGGAAATAGAGGACTATAGTGAGTCCCGGACTGATAGTCAAGAGGAATAATTGTATTAAGACAATACATGTTAAGTCCAGACTTGTTCCACAAGGAAAATCGTATCCAGAGATGATAGAAGTGACTACATGACTATGGTAGATTAATTGATTTATCTAGTTATGAGGGTCTATGCTAAGCATTTCAGCTTGGACCTTGCCAAGTAAAACAGAATGAGTCCTCCAGACCTAGGGGAAGTGGCTGACACCACTGTGGCTAATATAAATATAATTATGTCCTGATCCAAGGGAATAGAATTAACTCCAGACTAAAATTATCTTCGAGTCCAGACTAAAGTCAAGTCTAAAGTCTAAATCTAATTAGAATCTAAAGCGATGATCGGTTGCGACGATCGCGTGCCTTACAGAGAACAGATCCAGAGAGGTGGAGCAACGTTTCTAGAAACAAGTTCCACTTATTTGATTTAATCAGGAATAAAATATAGGAGTCCGACAGACCGGTGACTCGTTATGACTAGATTTAGGGGTATGACGACGTTGGGCGCATACTACAAATTTACCCGCAGACCCGCCTAGGGCTCCGGTATGACAGAATTTGACAGAGTATGACTCTCAACCAATGAGAGTCCGGATATTAGAAGAATCAAGTCAGGACTTGTCAATATAGATGACTCGTCGGCCAATACACGGAGGCGCGACAATAAATCTAGATTAGAATAAACAAGTACAGACTTGAAAAGAATTATTTTAGAAAGACGAAATAAGTAAGAAAGTTTCTATATACGGACTGTGACACGCACGTAAATTACGAAAGCTTATTTCTACATACCATATATAGTAGGAGGACTGTAGATCTCCTAGATAAAATAGTTTCTTCATTTTACTCTGTACATATAAAAGGACAGTAGATACAACTAGGTACTCCAGTGACTGTAGTACGGTTCTTGCTCGCACTTAGGACAGCTGATTCAGGAGGAGATCTCCAGTATCATAAAAAGCATACCTTTGTTGTTTTAAAGTTTGTTTAACCTGAAAGTCGGCTCCGGAAGAGTACGAGATTTGTAGATACACATTTCTCCGCTCAATAGTATAAATTTCGTTGGTGATTACTTTGTGCCTTTTCAGAAGTTAAATTGGTTAACTCTGAACTGTCGGTTGAATCAGTGGTTTTGCCTCGAAAGCCATTCTGGTCAGCAAGTAATATAGTCTTTTCGCCTCGAAAGCCATTAGATTATATTGCGGGAAGATACTTTATTAAGTGTTTTTCTTCATTGGTTATATATTTGTTTCGCCTTGAAAGCCATTCAGATATATTTCAAGTAGTACAAGCCCCCTGTTTCGCCTTGAAAGCCATTCAGACTTGTATTGCGGGGTTATCATCTTCGATACCTTTACTTCCACAACCGAATCTATCACATTTACATTCACTTGAGTGTATAGACCTCACATTTACTTTTGTGTATTTGTCTAGACTTAGATATCTGTTGATATATTGAGTTGTGACTAGAATATTCAACTCCAGACTTGATTAAAACTTTGCTTCACTGTTGTTTTGTGTGTTTGCTGCAAAAGGATTCTGTCTCCGAACCCCAGACTCGCTCGCATACACTACATATTGAGGATTAGTTTAGTATTCATTGGTGTATTGGCTTTGAGATTACTTTATTTATAGAGTGATCTTATTGTTGATATATTGATATTTACTATATTCAGCCACACAGCCCATATCTATATCAGTTGTAGTGCACTGCAGTTTAGCGAAGCCACGACCCCGACTGGAAACCTTTCGATAAGCGTATAACCACAACAGGAGAACTCAAGGACATTTTCCGAATATTCACCAATAAGAAAATAACTCCAACGAACAACCTACCAAACCTAAGAACAGAACACACACAGGACAATAGACATATTGTAACCACAGAAGTCATAGTGGCAACAGACAGCTCGTGCTTGAACAACGGGAATGACAACACACGAGCGGGTGCGGGCATGTATGTAGAAGAAGGTCACCACCTAAACCACATCAGGAAAACGGTCCCGGATTAATGTCGACTAATTTAGCGACCGGTTCCGCTAGTACCAGGTATCGGGGATAATTTCTCGCAAAATATCTGATATTATTCACACAATGGTTCTTCTATTTGGAGAATAGTAAAGACTACTTGATACTAGCGTTTGTTCATTGTGACCCCGAACATTATAATTTAAAAAAATCATTCATTAATAGTCTCGCCTGTGGATTCATAAAGTTCCTACATTTGGTACAGTATATCACGTCAGGTTGAAATAAGAATGGTTATCTTTAAATGGATTGAGCCAAAAAGTATCACATAGATCCAGAACTGTCTCGCTCCTCCATTCTGAAGGCACCGCTCCACCCCACTTCGGCAATAAATGTGCGCTTCGTCTGATCTTCTCAACTGGAATTATTGATGCAGCGGGTAAACCACTAGACATCTGTCGTTTAACTCTGTGAAGACCGGAATATGGATCTGGCGTAGCCGTCAATTTCGTGAACCACTCGACGTAGGCCAGGTGTGAAGGCGGATTGATGTTGGGAGGAAAAAGAAGATCGAGACTGGTATTACCAAAAGAAAATATCACGCGCACGTGACTGATCCTCATGTCTGAAAGAGGTATTCAGCTTTCTGGAGTCTAATTAAACAGAAAAAGTCACCTTCAAGTTTTTCGTGACTAGCTCCGTCATTTATATTGCCTCTGACCTTGATAAGTGCAGCATCAAATTGCGAAGCCTGAACAACTTTGTTGTTGATGCGACGAGGTCGAGCCGAAATAGAATCTAGTGTCTCTTTCCCATACAACTCTTCATTCACAAACTTCATCTTGTGCCAGACAGGTAGCCTCGTGAACGGGAGAACTAAAAACGGCATATAATCATCAATCTGTCCTGAGGAAAGGTCGGGGTCATGAAATTGGATTATAAAACGTTTCAACGCAGTAGTAAACTGGGTAGCATTGTAACCGTTCGGAGTTGTGTCTTCAAGTTTAGTCAAAGGGACTGACTTCATGGTAGGAAAACGCGACAATTTTACCGTAAAAAGGCACTGCATATCAGCCAAAGTTCTGCACGCTCCCGGGAAATCATAACGCTGACCCAAATTTGAAGTAGCGAGGTGGTAATTAGACACAGCAGAGATAATGGGGGAGCTGGATGAGTTGGAGGAGGGGAGCCGCTGAAGCCTCCATGCAACGTAACTGGTGTGGTATTGGATTTTCTCTCGTTGCTCCAACCAGCGCGTCATTTGCGGGTACTCGTCTTTGTAATTGGAAGCACGATAAGCGGTTTTTGCGAAATCAATATGGAGGCGCTCCGTCGTCTCGGTGTTGTAATTATCTGTTGTTCCAAAGAGTTTGATGGCACGAGTGTAGTGGGAAAGGAAGTGTAGTTTTGGAAGATTGAAATGCTCTTGTACTCCGAGCTCCACAAAGATTTGCCTGTAGGAGTGAAACGTTGCAAGGCACGTATCCAGGGAATCCAAAGAATCATGGGTATGTATTGAGTAGCATGAGAGATATAAGAAGTCCAGGAGGGCCCGAGTTGCAGACAGAAGTTGATTTGACTGAGCTGTCGTCAGAGATGGAATGTCCGTCACGATACCGAGAAGAAACGAACACATCTGTTTGTGTTCGGTGCCGGTGACACGAGAGAGAGAAGTGATGCCTTTATGAAAAATGCGAATGCTGTGATTGGCTGGTAGACGTCGGACACGTGCATCAACCTCCGCGTCACCACAAATCTGCGTCAACCACGAAATAAGGTGCTTCATGACACCTTGGTACATTTGGTGAAGGATATCGGGTGTAATGGAACGAAAAATGTCGGCATAGGGTAGGTCTTCCCAGAATGGATGTTGCACCGGCTTAACATTCTGCTCAAGACATTTCTCTGCCCAGTCAGCAGAGCCCACAGCCTTTACAGCCTCGAGAATACGTTGGCCGTCGCGTGGGCATCTGGGACAAGGATAAACATTGAGCTCGTCTTTTTCGGTTTCGCAAGATGCACAGTCCCCAGAGTAGATGCCTGTCACCAGTACTTGTTTGGGGTAATCTCCGACATAAGCAGCAAGTATGGGATGACATCGCCGCTGAACACCATCTCCGCTTCTCATGACGACCCCTTCCAGACCCGCTTTCTTCAACGGAGCCAGCAGATATGTCATGCAGGCATGAAAGAGATTGGTAATGGTACGTCGACGACTTGCTTTGTTTTTAACATGCTCGAGCCGGTCTGTAGGAAGGTATGCGAGGAGAACTTGGCCTTGTTGAGACGGTTTACGGCGAATTTCACGGGGAAGGTTTCCGATAGTAAGGTAGACAGGATATGCCGACTTGTTGCGAAAAAGGGTAACCTGGGTCTTGTCGCTCGAGAGGATGATAGGGATTATTGTTCCGCCGGGTTTATCTTTCTCTATTGCTTCCTGGTGAGTACGCGTCAATTAAATGGTTTGTAAAGACAAGTCGGGTCAAAGAGACTGACCTGAGTACTCCACCACCATTTTCCAGTGTACATGTCATGGTATAAACGTTGCAATTTGTCGGCATCAGTGTAATGGCGCTCTGGGGAAAAACAGAGATATTGACAATGGTCCGGGTTTCCATACAACGCCTGTATACACTCCATGATATCACGTTTGTAAAGGTCGATAGCCTTTCCAGCTACAACGATTTCTTGCCGAGTGAAAGAAGGGCGATGGGCCGGTAGTGAATGGTCAATAATACTGTTCAACTCTTGACTGTTGCGATATGAAAGGCCTAAAGCTTCATACACCTGTTCATAATACAATTAGTACAGATGATTTAATGTGCATGAATGCCACGCACACCATCAATAGAGAGTAAATCTGTAAAGGCTGTTGAGCCGGTACCCTGCATCTTTGCACAACGAGCAACCTCCCAATCCACTCTTGAAGTAAATGGTGCCCATAGGTTGTCTTCACTACCTGAGAGTTTGGACTGGTGTCGCTGGAAACCACTGCAGTGCGGCTCAGCTGTTGATCCTGGTAGTACTTCCCCAGCACAACCTCCAAATTTGGTGACATGTATGCCATTGCGGTCTGAGGGGAGATGTCGCAAAAGGTGGTTCAGGAGCGGAGATGGTTGTGGTATATCAATACACATGTCTCCGTCTTGACTCGAATTTGAATCCACTGGACGCTCGGGCTCCCACGTCTCTTCAAACTCTGCTTCATTCCCCTCATCCTCGTCCTCATCACTGCTGTCATTGTCATCAGTGGGGTCACCGAATCCAGGAAAGTCGTTGCTCGTATAGTTATTACCAAAGAAGTCGCCCTGGAATAGCTGAGGGGCTTCATCTTGGTCTAGATCCGGTGCCAGGACTGCAGAGGTTGGAGAGTTTGCTCGTGAATGATTATGAAATGGTCGGACACGGCGGGGAGCAAATTGACTTATACAGAGTCGTGCAACTGCATCCTCAGCTGCGATTTTTTTACAAGATTCGTTGCCTGTCCTGAGCTGATGTTGCTTTCGGTCGCTTTCCCGTCGATAGATGTTATCGCATCCTCGGCAAATGAAAGTAGAGGGCATTGGGGAGTAGAGAAGGGCTGGTAATCTGGAATAGTAAAGCGTAGATTTTTGGACCGGTGAAAGTGTGACCTAGTTGTAACGGCAAATAATTCTTGCCACGCTTCTCTCCTTCAACCACCATGAGTCGGAAAAGGCTTAGGTCCTCTGCTCAACAGCAGGAAAGTGAGCCTGAGTCCACTCAACAAGTTGCAAAAACCCGGTCCAAAACTGCCAAAAAGAATAATGGCAAGTTCTAGTTTTCTCAACTATGTTTGTAGTACTGACGACGTGTCCAGAGAAAACACAGAAAGTCACACAACAGCCCAACCTAAAGCGTCCCAAAGTCATGGAATCCAAGTCTAAAGGTACAACAAAGAGCTCAATAGCCAGCGAGTCCACCTCTACCATGTCTACACGTCAACGGCCCAACAAGAGTGAGTCTAGAATCATCAGCCGATACTGTAATACATTTCCAAATGTACAGGGGATTATTCCGCATCGGCGTTTGCAATTACCAAGGGGACCTTGCTGGGGGGGTTAAGCGGTCTATATGCCGGTTTCAGAGGCCACTGGCAGCACCGGCATCAGGCTAAAATGCTTACAAAGTAAAGGTTAGCACGGCATACTTCGGCATAAGTATTTTTTGTGGCAAATTGAGCATTTTGAGTAAAATCCGATATGGACGAGATGAGATAAAGTTGTCTCGGGTAAACTGGTGCAGTTTAGTGTTGCAACGGCTCGGCTCTAGCCAGCTCCAAATACATGGCTTAGCGAGCTAACCTTAGCCGCTTAGCCTGGCTCGAGCCGTTTGCCTTGAAGGTGCCCAAATATGGGAATTTGGGCTCGCTTAGGTACCAATTTTAAGGTCTCAATAGCAAAATGAGCCGACAATCAGTCTCCGATTACTATATATAGGCAGAAATTAATGAGCGGCTCGAGCCATGGCTTAGCGGCTACGAGCCAGAGCCGAGCTGAGCCGAGCCGTTGCAACACTAGTGCAGTTTGATCACCTGATCACAGATCTGTTGTCCATTTTTGGATAGGGGCTGTGGCTGAAGAGAAAAAATGCAAAAAACTCGCCCAGAGCCGGCGATGAAAAGTGAAAAAATTATGTAAGCATGTTTCTAGGGGTAATTTGGGGTGGGGAATTCAAATTTCCAATCGGTTCTTTGATATCTTTAGTGGTTCTTGAGATATAGGTAAATTATTGTGAAAAAAAGCGAAAAATATGTTTTTTTCCCAGGGGGATCCAAATAAAGATCAAAAAAATTACATAAGTAGGTTTATAGGGGTAATTTTGGGTGGGGAGTTTGAATTTCCAGCCAATTTTGTGATATATTGAGTGGTTCTTGAGATATGAGTAAATTATTGTGAAAAAAAGCGAAAAATATGTTTTTTCCCAGGAAATGTAGATTTCCAACCACTTTTGTGATAGCTTTACTGGTTTCCAAGATATTGGTTGATTAATGTGAAAGAAAAAGAACATAGGTATAATTTAGGCCAGAGGTCACTGATCGTTGTCATCATTCCATTGACAGGTGTTGACATATTTTCTATCTGTGCTCACCAACATGTACTTTCCCTTGAGGGAATGTACTATTTTGTACGGGGAAGCTGCGCAAACGGGGAAGCTGCGCATTTGGCAAATATCTCTTGTATTAGGTACTTGGGTGTGCATTTGGGGGTCAATATCCAGAGCAGAATACAGTGTTTCTTTGCATACGAGAGCTCGTTTAGGTTGCTTCAGTGCTCATTGAGATATCGGATCAAGATGGTGCCATTTTTGGCAAAACACGTGAATTCCTTACATCATCAAACCTCTGTGTTCACATCCTGCTGCTGTAGGACGAGAACCATTGCATTGTTACCCACCATTTTGGGCTCATTCTCCTCCATTTAACACTGGTATTTCTATCGGAAACCTCATTTATCTGTGCTGCACGCCCTCCCGGAGTTTACTGACCTCCTCTGCTTGCGTTCTTGTCTTTTTTAGGTTTCAAGTCACAAAAGTGTTCGTCCTATTTCGAAGACAGCAGTTATTACTATGCCCCGAAACTTGATGAGCAGAGTATCTCGACACAGTGCAATGCTTTAACTGCCTCAATATGTTTTTCGAAGTTTTTTAGACAAGTCCAATGTCCCAGAAAGCGCCCGAGTGCTAGTTGGAGCCCTTTACAGAGAAGATTATAGATGTTGGGATTTACGAAGAACATGGGTCCAGATAATGACTAGGTGCGTTTAGCTTCTTCTTAGCTATCCTCCGATGCTGAATTTGGGGCAGGGTTATTGTTCAACTCCGCTGTTTGAAGCCCACCTTGATGGAAGTTGCTCTGAGCACGAAGCCGAAAATTTTCTTACAAGTAAATATCACCTCTCTATTTGAATAATATGGACAACATACAAGTTTTATGCACATTTCCACCTCTCAACACACGATATACCCCCAGCCTGTGTCCAATTGTCCTGTAGACGATGCCATACTTCATGGAGGCAGTTGAGCAGTCGGTTTGAGTCAACAGAGTCTGTATCACCGAAATTTTCATTTTTCTTGTTATTGGTGGCTCCCTCAAGTCCACGAGACTATGTGCAGTGCGTAGTATGACTGGTACGCCCTCTGCTCGGCCTCTGCAGGACACTCGGGCAGACGCAAGGTTGCAGTTCCCACGGCTGCGCAGCTTCCCTGTTTTGGCCAAAATCGCACTCGCGCTCGAAGAATATTCACTGAGCAACCTCAACACATGATAAAAATCCCAGAATTTTATCAGAGACACCTAAGATACTATGCTTTTGAATGGTATAAAAATTTTTATGCAAAATGTAAGGGATCAGAAGATATTGAACGAAAACCCTAAGCTGCGCAGCTTCCTGATATTAAATAGTACCCCTTGAAAAATTAAGGAAGAATCATCATTGTTGGGAGATCCAAAATTTTTGGTGAGTCTGGTTACTGCTTGTTGTTAGGATCATGTACCATTCTGTTAGAACTTGAAAATTTCTGATGATAGTCATTATAGAAATGTGGGTATGACCAAAAGTTTAAACAAAGTTCATTGCATAAACCTACCATCTGAGAGCACAACCTGAAATGTGGTTAGAAACTATGTTCCCACTCCATATGTTCTGTAAATTGAATACATGAGTATAGGTGAGAAATGATGCTTGTCATGAAATTATGTAGTTCTACAGTTGGATATGGGTAACTTAATATTATTCAAGAAGTTACCCATAGTTTGATATTACTCTATCATTACTATTTCAGATATATCCAATGCTTGAGCTCTGAGCAAAAAAAAGATCTTCCTTACTCAGCAAGTAGTTTGGACAACACGATTGTCTGTGTAAACTAAATCTTGATAGCAATTCTAATGTGTACAATATCAAAAATTAGACCTCAGAAGCATGCTTATGAGATTGTCTCTGAAAAATGTCTTTGTGATTTCTGTAGCAATAATCACATAGGCTTTGTTAATCCTCATTTTCTTTTGAGGAAAATCATTTTTGTGCTTCCTGTCATAGTAATATAGAAGTCTTTGATCCTTATTGGATTCCCCCAGTGGGCAAAAACAGTTTGGTGCTTTCTTTGACAGTGATTTGCCAAAGGACTGGTAAAGAATTCACAAAGTTGATGATTACACTTCACATTATTTCACAAACTGTGTGACATAAATAATTTGCAATCCTTATTTGTATCCCCAGGGGAAAAACATTTGTGTGCTTTCTTTCACAGTAGTTGGCCAATATCTTGGAAACCAGTGAAGCTATCACAAAATTGAGTGGAAATTCAACTTTCTCATTCTAGAGTACTCCTATAGACCTGCTTATATAACTGTGGTCAATCTTTATTTGCATCCCACTGGGAAGAAAAACATTTCTGTGGTTTCTTTCACAGTAATTTTACTAATATCTTAGGAATCACTAAAGGAAGTGAAGGTGACTTCAAACTCCCCACCTCAAATTACCCCAATGGACTTGCTTACATGATGTTTTTTCAATTTTTATCTACTACATCCCCCTGGGAAAAAACATTCTTGTCCTGTCTTTGACAGTATTTCACTTATATCTTCGAAGATACTCAAGATATCCAAAAAATGATTGGAAATTGGAACTCCCTACTTAAAATCACACCTATGAACCCCTTTATGTAATTTTTTTGACCGTTATCTGCATCTCCCTGGAGAAAAAACACCTTTGGGCTTTCTTTCACAACAATTCACTCATATCTCCAAACCCACTAAAGAACTGATTGAACATTCAAACTCCCCACCCAAAACTACCCCTATAAACCTACTTATGTAATTTTTTTGATCCTTATTCGGATCCCCCTGGGAAAAACATATTTTTCGCTTTTTTCACAATAATTTCCTCATATCTCAAGAACCACTAAAGATATCACAAAACTGATCGGAAATCCGAACTCCCCACCCAAAATTATACCTATAAGCCTGCTTATGTAATTTTTTTGATCCTTATTGGAACCCCCTGGGAAAAAACATATTTTTCGCTTTTTTTCACAATAATTTACTCATATCTCAAGAACCACTCAAGATATCACAAAATTGGCTGGAAATTCAAACTCCCCACCCAAAATTACCCCTATAAACCTACTTATGTAATTTTTTTGATCTTTATTTGGATCCCCCTGGGAAAAAAACATATTTTTCGCTTTTTTTCACAATAATTTACCTATATCTCAAGAACCACTAAAGATATCAAAGAACCGATTGGAAATTTGAATTCCCCACCCCAAATTACCCCTAGAAACATGCTTACATAATTTTTTCACTTTTCATCGCCGGCTCTGGGCGAGTTTTTTGCATTTTTCTCTTCAGCCACAGCCCCTATCCAAAAATGGACAACAGATCTGTGATCAGGTGATCAAACTGCACCAGTTTACCCGAGACAACTTTATCTCATCTCGTCCATATCGGATTTTACTCAAAATGCTCAATTTGCCACAAAAAATACTTATGCCGAAGTATGCCGTGCTAACCTTTACTTTGTAAGCATTTTAACCTGATGCCGGTGCTGCCAGTGGCCTCTGAAACCGGCATATAGACCGCTTAACCCCCCCGGCGAGGTCCCCTTGGTAATTGCAAACGCCGATGCGGAATAATCCCCTGTACATTTGGCAATGTATCCCTGCCTCTGGTGGAATCATACCTAAATACATCACGACTTTTATTCTTTGGGCTTGAAGGGGGTCAAGCTCCAGTCATTCCGGACTCTGATGAAGAAGAACCGAGCTCTCCGGTGCCAGCACCTTCCCGAGCAAGAAGTAATCGTCATACTTCTCGGCCTCCTCTTCCAAAGGAACAATCTGAGGACGAGAGCGACAAACTGGACGAAGAGGAAGAGCTCATTGAAGATGAGCGGAAACATGACTATGAAGCGGGTAGATATGTTGATGACGAGGTTCGTATTTTGTCCTTCAATTTGCAAAAGGGAGCTAATGGTTGAATGGTGTAGATGCCTGAAGTTATAATGGGTAGCAAGTCAAGTGCGATATGTCCCCATAAATATGTATAAAAATTTTGACTCACTTGCTTCCCAGCTGATGACAGCGATGATAATGGCCGTGAAATCTCCCGGGACACTGGCACCATGTCCCCTACTTCACAGCATGACAGCTCCGATAATGAGAAAGAGATAGAGGTGGAAGAAGAGGAACAGAAACAGACACGCAAGGTATAATCTTTGCTGCACATTTGTATACCTTGCCTGATACATTTTTTATTCAGGCTCTGGGTAGAAAGGCCGCGGTACTGAGACAAGAAGTGTGTTGAAGCGTTATATATTTACTTTTCTGCTTTCTAATCCATTACCTTACTGTATAGCTTCCTGTCATTTTGACGTCTCCTCCGTCTGTACCGGTCATCGCCTCTACCAATCTCTCGGAACCAGCGTGGAAGCCTCACACCAATATCATTCTCCGGCCATATACCACACAGACCCGAACCTACAAGATAGCTATGAAAGACCAGAACCCGTCTATTAGAAAGGTTCTTAACCTTGCGCAGGATAATGCATATATAATGTTGATTAGCGATGAGCATATTACTGATGATACCTTCTCTCCTTTGACTGTCGACGGACTGAACGACATTGTGTGGGCAGCACTCATTCGTGCTGCTGAGGATCTCGAGTTTACTGGTGATTTGAATCTTGCAGACAGATTACAGCGGGGCGACGAAGCCAAATACATTAATCCTATGATTGATTATGTGCGTGTATCCCCTTCACTTAACTACATTACTAACGCTCTTTTTATCAGGTTTCTCAACGAGTGACATGTGACCGGACAGCACTTAAGACAGCACATAGGTCAACCGTACTTGCCGTTCTAGGAATTGAGCATACCCACATTGGTTTTGCAGAGGCGAAGACACATATTTTGCAGACAAGTTATATCTACCCCGTGGGTAAAGTAAGTTTGTGAACGTACTATCACTTTATCCAGAGTTTCTCACTTCTCAATAGGACGGAAAGCATGATTATCGTGCTAGCTCATCATTCAATCACCCCGTCATCTCCAGATTTATCTCGGCTGCATGGTTTGGCCATGACAAGTATAGCAAGCTCGTCAAAGCAAGAAAGACCCAGCTTTTTGTTTCCTCTTTGCCCGACAAACCTCTGGAATTGGAAATACTGAAAGCTATGGTTGCTATGGCTGCCTGTGTCATAGGTACTTCTACTTTTGACTTGGATACATGCTGACTTTCTTTTTTAATAGATTCACGCCGTTCTTCAGGACCACAGTGCTGATCGGCCCTTCAATTTTCCACCCGATGGACTGAGTACTCAGTGGGGTACATTCCGTGATCTTCTTTGCAAGACCGAGAGCGCTAACAAGCACAAGTACCATAAATTCATGCACAAGATGTACCTTACAACCTCGTGAGTCTTTCATTGAATTTGATTTGATTTGAACCCATTCTTGATGTCGTTAGTCAATCTATTGCTCCGGCGACACATGGTCTTACTAGAGATGAGATTCTCGATCGTATTCAAGACTCCTGGGCAGATTTCGAAGCGGACAATGACGACGATTAGTGAAATGGCCTGATATGTACATATTACCATAACATAGTTTAGTCTTTGAATAATGTCATTTGGTTTTGGGCTTTCATCTGGTCATGATTTGTCAGTCTGCATGAACAAAATAATGAGATTAGGCTCATAATAGTCAGTACTACTTACAGGTATTATTTGCTATAATAGCGCTATTTCTACGGGGGGACCGGCTAGTATATACTAACATCAAGTATGGTCGATATTGCTGATAACATACACATATTACCACTACAATAGTCTAAATTATCTCGAGACCGATTTCCTGATGCGATCGGTAAAGCTGCCCCTGTACCTGTGCCAGTCAAATCAAACCGGAGAATTAGTAGCGACAAAACTAGCGGCTGAGCTAGCGAACCCAGATGTTGAACTGAAGATCGAGACAGACTCAAAATATGTTATTCAAATACTTACCACAAAGAAGAACCAAATGGAGGATAACGGATACATAGGTGTATCAAATGGCACACTGATCAAAAGTACGATAGCTAGCCTTAGAAGTCGAAAAGGGAAAACCCTGTTCAAATGGGTCAAAGGACAAGAACGAAACAAGAAAGCAACTGAGATGGCTGGGAAAGCACTCGATAGGAATAAAGCGAGCCCAATTCACCTCTCTGTACCACCAACGCTGCTGGCGACAGGCGCGAAGTTGAGCACCATGACGCAAGCACATCAGGAAAAAGCCCCTAAGCCAATGACAGCCATGAAGTTGTCCTTGGCTGTCCTTATCAACCCTAGGTCACCCCCAGGCTGTCTTTCAAAGCCATGGCAATCCAAAAGAGCCTGTGCACTCATGTGACAGCCTAATAGGGTTTTCCTGTGACTATCCCAGGACTATCCCAGGAGTGTCCAGGAGTGTCCAGGAGTGTCCCAGTGTCCCAGGAGTGTCCAGGAGTGTCCAGGAGTGTCCCAGGAGTGTCCCAGGAGTGTCCAGGAGTGTCCCAGAGTGTCCAGGAGTGTCCCAGGAGTGTCCCAGGAGTGTCCAGGAGTGTCCAGGAGTGTGTGTCCAAGAGTGTCCCAGGAGTGTCCAGGAGTGTCCCAGGAGTGTCCAGGAGTGTCCCAGGAGTGTCCAGAACTATCCCAGGACTATCTCAGGACTGTCCCAGAACTTTTCCATGAATTTTCTTACTTAGTACAACTTGTGACTCAAGGAATTAGCTCTGCACTTCTGAATTGTTCATATAGAGAAAGAACAAAGGGTAATACACACACAACTGTGTGTAAGTTTCCTTTTTGGGCTACAAGTCACATGATGTTGAAAACTTCGTCGTGAGTTCTACCTCTTCCTTCTTCTTCTTAACTCTCATCATCTCTCCCAAGTTCTCCCCTGCTCCCTCACTCCATCACCTTCTGAGGCCTATATGTATGCATTCACTCAAGGGAAGCTTCTCTTCATGGTTTCCACACATCACACCTCTCTATCATTTTTTATGCCTTGGTCATAACAGACGCTGCTAGCCTGGTGTGTGCCCTCTTCTACACGTTGTCTTTCTTCTGCTGACCTCATACTCTGTAGTTCCTTTGCTCACTGCTGGGTCATCATGGTTACTGTGCTGGGTGTGTGTCCTTTTTCTTTTGTTTTTCTCCTGCTGATTACGCTCTATGTTTCTTTTCCTCCTTTCCCTGTTTGTTAGCTATATTATCCTAGCTTCATTGATCGCCCTTTCCCATCATTCTTGTGTGTTTCTTTTCCTCTTTTCTTACTACTTTAGTATCAAGCAAACCTATGGTCATAAAACTATAGTGTACTATTTCTGGTTAGATATGTCGATATGTCTTGTACATCCTAGCAGCTTCTCTTAATATATTGATTCTTATTTGAATGTGTAAACAGTGTGTAGCTTAAGCCTCTCTTTGAAAACCAGAGCAGTCCTAAAGACGTCCCAAGAGTGTCCAGGAGTGTCTCAGGAGTGCCCCAGGAGTACCCCAGGAGTGTCCCAGGAGTGCCCCAGGAGTGTCCCAGGAGTGTCCCAGGAGTGTCCCACAGTTATCCAAAGATAATCAAAGTCAGCCAACGATATTTTGTTAAATTGAGCGTGTGCCATGGCCTCCATGGCTGACTTTGATGGCCATTGACGGCCATGGCACTTAATTACAGTCTTTAGATAGCCTCTGGCTTATTTGACTTTTTCCTGATGCACTGGCCTATAAGGCTGTCACACAATGGAAAGCAACCGCCGCAGCGAGACAGCGGACGAACCGGAATATCCTAAACATAAAAGACACCACACAACAACAATTCGACTACATACCGACCGAGGAAAAAATCTGGAAATCAATCAGACACAAAGACATAGAGAGGAAAACAAGATACTTCCTATGGATGGCAATTCATGACGCATACATGACAGGCACCCACTGGCTTAGACCGAATTTCAAACCTGAATTACAGGAACGGGCATATTGCTCGCATTGCGATGAGTTCGAAGACCTAAATCACATACTGACAAAATGCGATACGCCGGGCCAAAAGACCGTATGGGATATGGCCCAAAAACTGTGGGAAAGAAAAGAGTATAACAACACCATTTGGACGAAACCCACCTTGGGTGACATTCTAGGCAGCGGATTAGCGATCATAAAGTCACCTGGAGAAAATGGACAGAGACTTACAGGAGACACAAGATTCTGGAGGATACTCGTTGCAGAATCCACATACTTGATTTGGAAGTTACGCTGTGAAAGGGTAATCGCGAATATAAACCAACCCTTCTCGGAACAAGAAATTCGAAACCGGTGGATTGACATAATAACCGCCGTCTCAACCTTGACTGTCAGATGACAAAGGGAAAATACGGACAGAAAGCGCTGCCCAAAAACGTCGTCAAGAAAACTTGGAAAGGGCTCCTAAAAAACGAAAGTGAGCTACCAGAGAACTGGATTGATTCAGACGGGGTTTTAGTGGGTATTGAGGAGGACCGCCGACGCCGCACAGGCACAAGAGAAAGGTAAGTAAGGTAAGTACCCGGCGGTCGCTCACGGAATCGAGTCCCACACTCAGTGCATAAATGCATTTCCCCGTGAGGAGATATGGATATGAAAACAACTATGGATACTTATGAATATGCTGACTCCGAGCAAGGACAAGCCCCTTGCAATTCCCGCGTGGTTTCAGGAAGATGACTACGTTGACTGTTCTGAACCTAAAAAGCGCTCCTCAAAAAAAAAAAAAAAAAAATAGAATGCCTGCATGCAATGAGAATAATGAGGTAATTGAGGTGTATGTTGCTGATATTGTGATGGTGCGGCCACGACAGCAAGATCGACGTTGTTGAGAGTAAAACATGAACCACACGTGACTTACCAACTGTACAGTCACATGTTGTGGAACATGAGGAATTTCCACGTGTCTATATATTTCAACCTATGAAACAACCTATGTACGAAAAATAAAATTGCTCTGAGATATCACCTGTAAATAGGTTCTTTTGGAACAACCTATGGATGATAGAAAGCACCTAATTTAGGGCGGTGGCGAATTTCACTCTATGGTAGGTTGATATTACACCTAATCCAGTTTCACAGTGTATGGCTTCGATTTAGCAGGTCACTCATCTGTTCCTCTGTGGCAGGAGGGTGGAAGGAAATATGGGTCAATTTCATACTCTCGTGAACAACGAGATGTATGTTGTGTGATTATGTACGGATTCGAACTCTCGTCGCCATGGACACGAAAGTTTGTCTTTATAGCGCTAGGTCTGCACCATGAATCAGAACAGTGCATTCCCTGGATTGACATCTTTGCATTGGATGAGAAGCTTCCCATCTCTGATGTACAGCGATCTTATCACCCTTCAGGCTCAAGATATGAACGCAGACAGGATAGCAGAGCAATGGTCGCACTTGATGACGATACATCCATAATTGTCACTCTGGAAGAGAAGACATCATTTGGATCTGTTATATATCACATCTCAATTACAGAGAGTGAAGGAGGAGGATTGCAAAGATTCAATCTGGGGCGAAAGGTTGGGAGGCTAATACACAATGTAAAAGGGAGGGGAAAGAGAATTCAGTCAGGGTGTATTGAACACTAAGCCTAGTAGCAAGTTTTGTATATTGCTGTAAACCAAACTGGGTGGAAGATGTTACTCTAAGAGTGACCACTAGTTTGCCGAACAAGCGGAATTTGATTTTTGCGCTGTTCACAGTTTAGAGAGGGGTCCAGAGGCCTTTCCAAACCACAAATGTTGCACAAAACCTCGGCTAATTTCGCTTAGCATCCTTCCGCCTGATCGCATCCAGGTTTTAGTGCAGGATTATGTGCACTCAGTTTGGAACTAGGCCACATAGTTCCCTTTGTTTTTGTTTTTCTGATCTGTAGACTGCATCTGCAATTGGAAATTTGACCCATATTTTATTTGTCAAAACTGCATCTGTATGCTGCTGTAAATGAGCCAGAAACATGCGCAATCTGAACTCCGACTCCCGCCGCCGGTATAACGCGAGACACATGGGAAAAGAGCTTAGAGTGACCGCTTAACCGCCCACACCCGGCCTTCTGCACTACCATCATCATTCTATATTGACTATTTCAGTCCCTATCGCCTTCAAGACAGTGATCTCTTGCGTATTGACGATGAAAATGCTCTGGTGTCTATCTTTATGCACCCAGCTTGAGAACCCTTGCACCAAATGAAATATCCTCTCATCTAGTGTCAATTTCGAGCTTCATTATAAATTCAGGTGTTTGTCGTGCCGCTTTGAGCCCAGCATTTGGATCTTTCAAAATTTCATTTTTTTAATCCCACAATATTTTATCTGTAGTTTTATTTGCTTGGGGCAGCCGTTTTGGGTGTTGCAGATGCAGTCTAATGCCCCATCTTATTTTTGGTCAGCCCCACAATAGTTTTTTTTAGTTTTAATGTTTGGGGCCATTTCTTGTGTTGCAGATGTGGTCTAATGATGAATCGCAGACACTAAAAAAATGATGAGGAGGTGATTGGGGGTGCACTTTCCTCCTTCTGGTACTGTTGATGCTCCATCTCCCACAAGAGAATGTAAAGAAGGGACAAAAGGGAAGGGAGGGGAGAGAGGGAGGGAAGTGACGAAGCTGGAGAAATTGTTCACCCAGGGGAAAATATTGCCATTACTCCTCTACTCTGCTATTGAACAAGATTATTTACAAGCAAGAGTGTCAAGGTTGATCATTACTTATAAACTGTTAGCTTCAACTTTACTCCTTGAAACATTAAACATCACATTCTCGAGCTCAAAGCAGTTACATTGCATGATGGGAGAGAGATAGAAAGATAGCTTGATGTGGACTAGTCTTTTTTGTTAGTCCCAACCTATATTTGGGTGCTGTTCAAGTTGACATGGCATTCATTTCTTTGATCTGAGAGGCCCCTATTGTTATCCGAGGCACCTTGTTAAAAATAAAATTCTTGGGTCAGATAATCAAGGATAAGTTGCGATTTCGACTGTGTCCTTGAGCTAATTGGAAATACTGATTTAAATTTGGATAGTATCTAACCGATTCCGTTCTTTGAATTAGTACTATTATTATGGTAGCCCCGTAGTCGGAAACTAAAACTGTTTTACCGCCCACCTAAGCCCTTAAACGAGCCCACTGTTTCCATTATAACTACGCTAGCTAATGCACATTTTTAGAAGCGGGATACCTTGTGTACTCATGATATGAAATCGTCCCAGTTCATCCCCGATATTGATGAAATCAGAGACTATGGGTAAATAGCTCCACAACAAGACAAGCTCAATTTTCCAGCCTCTAACATCACCATCTTGATATCAATTTCTGATTCAGGGTATTAAAATTAAACTTGTATCCGTCTAGTATCATCAGGGCTTGATATAAAGGCAAAAAGACTTTAGCATAAGTCTTCACCTACTTCCAATGTCCCTCTCACAAACCCAACAGTCCTACCCTCTTTCTGACAGTGACCTCTTTGTGTTGAAGCAGTGGATGTTTCAAACAGCAATTGACTATGTCCTCCTTGGTGTTCATGCAACACTTTCAATTGCAGTTCTCTATCTATCTGTGTGAGCCTATGTTCATAGACAATTCTCCAGTAAAATGACTAGTGAATAGGGCTAGTGGTGCATCTCTGTCCAATGCAAAAATTGCTACAGCATTTCTTGCAATTATGATGCTCTTTGTTTCATTGTCGGTTATTATTATCAATACAGAATTTCTGATATTACAAATTGCAATGTCTGGATTCAACCCACCACACTTGGCAAAAACCATTTCATTGGAAACAAAACTTGACATTACTCCCAATATACTAATCAGACTCAATGTAAGAAGTGATCAATGATATTTGCATCAGAGATGAACTCAATTTCTTGTTTCTAGTATGCTATTGGAGATATTATTGTTGTTTGGCGAGCTTGGGTGTTGTTTCCACAGAGCCCAGCTGTCAAAACTGGGTTGTCCATTTGCTTGATAGGATCCTTTGGTATGAAATTTCATAAGATTAATGACAATTTTTCATTGTCCTTCTTTAGTTGGGGCATTTGTAGATGCAGGACTTATTGCCAAAAGACTGATGATCGATCTCAGTGATCTTGGAAAAGCAACAGATGCATTAATACTGGTTGTTCCCCTTTGCTTCACAAATTTTATTGCAACAGTATTGATCGGATACAAAGCCTGGTACATTTTTCCTATACAAGTGATGATAGCTAAACTTAGTCAATTGTTTCAGGTGTCATCGTCAGGATATCCAAAACAATTTGGAGTTGACCCATCGCCCATTGAGTAAGGTTCAAAAAATATTGAAGCTCTTGGTGGAATCAAGCATTCTTTACCTGGCAATTTGGGTAGGGCAATGTCTGGATCCAAATTACGACTACCACAACATTTACATCCATCTAGATTGGCTACGGTGTTGCACAACTTTCTGATTCAGGTATTGAGCTCGCCTCACAAATTTATGCTACAATAATGCCCGAGATAACTGTAAGTTACATCACTCGCTTTGCTTAATATTAAATCTTGACAATTTATAGGCAGTATATCCACTCTTTGTCATTCTCGTGGTAGCACGTGAGAATGCTAAGCCAGACAATGTAAACAACATGTCATTATCTCAATCAATTCGATTTGCTTCAGCACAAACAGCCAGATCTGAAGCTGAAGGTTAGAACGTCCTGGACCATTAATTTAGTCTACCGGCAGCCGACCGGTAGCGGACGACAATAGTGCGAAGGATGGTGAAGTGGAGGAGATAAATTGAAATGATTTTCACTCATATTGTAGTTCCTCGATTCATGTTTCTTTATATAGTTGCCCGATTCACCTGCTGTCATCGCGAGATATACAAAATAGCCGCCAGACTCGAAACTAATTGATTACGCTTCATAAGATGTACCCGACCTTTGAGTAGACCGAGATATCTAATGTCCTCGAGATCTTTGGATGGGTTGCTGATTGTGTAAGAGAAGTAGAGAGGGAGTAGTTCAGCATGATGTTCAGGGGATTGTTTTCAGTCTCCTGGTGAGTTCAAAGGATCTAGTGGAGCGTGGCAAGTTTCAATAACGACAAATCATCCTTCTCATTTAGACAGTGACTTGCGCATCCAATTGCTTCTATTTTGTGTCATCACTTTGTCATTTATAGATGACATGTAGGATGGAATAAGCCCGAGAAGCGCATGTACTAAATGGGAATTCGTGTTACAGATCAAAGCTAGCTTTCCACCTGCCAGATGATCCGGTTCTTGGCATATTTAATCGGCTCCTCCGACTCCGGTACAAAAAGGAGAGAAATACTCGCTATAGTGCAGTAGCTGTACAGAGTGGCATAGAAGCACCGCCCTTGCTTGAAGGTTGGGATCCAAGCACCAGGCGCAATCTGAACTCCGACTTGCCTAATCACATTCTAACATAATGACATTCAACGCGAGAAGACATATGTTATGACCGGTCAACCGCTCACACATCTCCACTACCTTTATCACTCTACTAACAATGCGGACGCCAATCGGTCTCGTATACCTCTTCCGTAACATCTTCCCCAAACTCTTCCTTCCTCCCTTCCTCGTGTACGTTCTTCTTTGCCTGACGAACAACTCCAGTAATACCAGCACAGGATCAACTTCCTCTTGGCACCTTTCGACTTTCCCAACTTGGCTTATCCTCTTCTTATTACGAGGCCCTTTAGGGACTCGTCCTTACTAAACTTGACCACAGAAGTTCCCAGGGACTTACCCCATTTAGTATCGGAAAACCCCGCCTCAGTTTTTCCGAACTGGGCCTCGTATTTGCCACGCGAAGCGATGGCCCACATCTACTTTTATCCCTTTTTACCCACCCTATCTACCTCTTCCTCTCCGTCCTATACACGAACGCGAAGAATAAGAGGTGCGCAGCGAAGAGGAACGCGGTGTTAGCTCCCCAGGTCGAGTTGGGAAGTTTTGAGATTGTAAGAAAGATCGTGGAGAGTTTCACTAAGGGTTATCCACGTGAGTGGAACGAAGATATTCATGTGATTTCTACACAACTTCGGTGACCTTTTACGACCGAGCTTCCGTCTGAACGTCTGAACGCCGAGCCCAAAGCCCGAGAGCTAAAACGTACTTAATTCAAGCTACATGATTATGTAGTTGAATTGTTTTTTCTTGCTTTTTCGCAATCGTAGGCTGTTTATGTTCATTGATACATTACCTCTCATCGATCATCAGGCGACGTATACCACGAATGGTCGAGAACATATGGGAATTATTTCGGTATCAGTTCATTGGGTGAATCTTCAATCTAGGGTATGTCGAGCGGTAATCGCTGCTGCTTTGTGAGTGAATGAATCTGACGCGTACTCATGGACTTTTTTAGATGATCACTTTCGAACCGGATCATATCAAGGTAACCCTATATGCGCGTATATGGAGCGCGCTTCTTTGTCCATTTTTAGGATTTATTGATGCCAAATCTTCTCTATAGGCAATCCTTGCGACCCAGTTTGATTCTTTTGTCAAAGGTTTTGTTCTATTCGTCATATGTGTCCTACATATACGCAGAGTGTGCTAATGATTTGGAATGCGTTTAACGTTGTCCGTTGTCCCACAAGGACCCATCTTCTACGACCAATTCGGCTCTTTACTTGGGTCGGGAGTGTTCAATTCTGATGGCGAGATGTGGAAGTAAGTGTCTACTAGGACATGATAAGTCCTTTTTTATCTTTTGGCGTTGGATTAGTTCGTGAGCTTAATAGATTTATCACTTTTTCATCTGTGCTTTTTTTAGGTTCCATCGAACCATGACTCGACCTTTCTTCAGCAAAGAACGTGTATCGGATTACGACATCTTTGATCGACATGCAGAGGTTATAATCAAAGCTATGAAGAAGAGAATGGGAGATGGGTATCCTGTTGAATTTCAAGTGAGAATTTTTTGAATGCCAAGTACGTTAAGTGCTAACACTAACCGGTAACCTTTTACTGAACAATTCAACCCGAAAAAATATACAGGACGCTGTCTCCAGATTCACTCTCGACTCAGCGACAGAGTTTCTATTCGGTAAAGACGTCAACTCGTTAGGTGCCGGGTTACTTTATCCTCCTCCTTCATCATCCTCTTCCCCATTCACCGCTTCTCCACCCCAAACCGAAAACAAAACCGATTTCATTCCTTCACATCCCTCGAACCTCTGTGCTCAATCCTTTTTGGAAGCACAAGAACTCACAGGGTTCCGAACGAGATACGGGATGCATTGGAGGTTGTTTTCGGGTGAGTTTTGGGCGGACGAGGTTGGGAAGAGGAGGAAGGTTGTGGAGAGTGGGTTTGTGGAGCCTGTGTTGGGGGAGTTGATGAGGGAGGGGAAGGGAAAGAAGGAAGAGGAAGGAAAGGAGGAAACGTTTTTGGATCATTTGGCAAGGTGTACGGAAGGTGAGTGATAGGATTTAGTCAAGGGTGATGTGAAGTTGAATGATTACGATAGATAAGCAAATTATTAGAGACAAGTTGTTGAATATGCTCGTTGCATCGAGGGATACGGTGAGTCCTTTCTTGATTTTCGAGTTTCCCATGCTAGAATCAATTAAAAACGACTGTTATATTGTCTATTGTGTCTGTTTAAGTATAAAGACAGCCTCCCTCTTAACCTTCGCGGTATATCAACGACCTGATATTGAGAAAAGGCTGCGAGAAGAAATTTATGAAGCTCTTGGGAGAAGTGACAAGAAGCCGACGTATGAGATTATAAAGGAGATGAAGTACTTGAGGGCTTTTCTCAACGGTGAGTCGTGGTTTTGTTTTGAGTGATTGGTTTGACTGAATAAATGACTGGGTCGATTAGAGACGCTGAGGTTGTATCCTCCTGTGTAAGTGTCATCTAACTTTGCAAGTTCCTGGGTTCGTTCGAGGGGCTTACGACTAATTCGTTGCTCATATATGCCCGCATGTATACCATGCATATACAGACCATTTGATGGGAGGTAAGTCCTATTCTTTCTACGCTCAGTATAGACTGACGATCAATACATTCCGCATAACTCAGATCTTCAACGACTGCAACGGTCCTATACTCCAAGTCCGGCCCACCGGTTTACATACCGGAGGGTATGAAGTGTCTCTACAGCATCTTTTTGATGCATCGGAGGAAGGATTTGTGGGGGCCCGATGGTACGTTGTTTTTGCATACTTGTGCTTATGTTTAACATCTGTTTGATTAACCCCGTCCTAAACTTTTTTTTAGCACTCGAATTCGATCCAGACCGGTTCCTGGATGAGAGATCACACAAGTACCTCACGCCGAACCCGTACATCTTCTTGCCGTTCAACGCGGGTCCTAGGATTTGCTTGGGTCAACAGTTTGCGTATAATGAGGCTTCGTATTTCTTGATCAAGTACTTACTTGCAGAGTTTTGGGGAGATTAGGTAGGTCAAAATTTGGCATGTCAGATCCAAGGGCTACGTACCCACAGGCCCTTAATTTAGCAGGTTTTAATGGTGACTCGTTTTCTTTTCTTTCTTTGTCTTCTTTTTTCAGGTTTGCAGATGACATCCAATACTTGAATGACGCTAGCGGCAAGGATAGAAACGTGGATAACGGACCTCTGATGTACGTCAAACCTCCCGAAGAATGGGCTCGAGCGCAAGAGGAAGGGAGGAAAGAGATGGAGGGGACGACCAAGGGAAGGGATAAAGTGATGTTTACGATGCATTTGACTATGGCTGTTAGGGTGAGTACAAGTTTGGTCTTCCTTTTTTATCTACATAACACCGACGGGATTTTTTTGCGAATGGCTGATTAATCTCTCTGTTTTGATTCAATAGGGTGGACTTTGGGTAAGGATGAAAAGTTTGGGTAAGGGATCCGATTTGGAGGATGCATGATATCGCCACGTGGTGGAATTGTGGGCTTCGAAGTGTTTTCGAGTTAAAGAATTTTGTCACGCATGATAAAATATAGATATTTTAGCGTTAAATAAGTAGCTAAAGGTATGCACTGCCCCCGAAAACATCAATTTTCACTGACACTGTGAAGAACCCAATTGTTTATTTCTGCCCATCCTGGAATGCTTCGTTGACGCTCTTCATACGAATCCAAAGACCATCCTGTTCCAAAATAATTAACGTGGGGTTTACACGCGGACAACAGGACTCGTTCACCTTCACAGACATTGTCAACTGAGAAAACAGCATGACTTTATCTCTTCCCTTTGTCGTGCCTGGTTCAGGCTTCCATTCGGGAGGAGGCAGAGAGGGTTGAACATCGAGCGCTAGACTGAAGTCATCGAATTTCTGGAGAAGTTTAATGAGGAAGTAGGAGGCTTCATTGTATGCGAACTAGTTTAAAAAGAAGATTAGGTATGACGAGGATAAGATGGTGTAAGATAGACGCAACTTGTTGGCCTAAACAAATTCTCGGACCTGCGTTGAAGGGAAGGAAGATGAACGGGTTAGGTGTGAGGTATTTGTGGAGCCTCTCGTCTAAGAAACGGTCCGGATCAAAGTCGAGTGCTAGGTTAGGGATTGGATTGAGAGCGGAAGAAAGGTTAGTTTTTACTTTCTGGGGAAAGAAGAGATAGTTCGAAGGAAAAAAGATTTTGATAACTTACCATCTGGTCCCCAAAGATCCTCTCGACGGTGCATGAGGAATACGCTGTAAAAGCATCTATTTCCAGAACACGTAGTGGTCCGATGGACAACAGGGGAACCGAGAAAAGACAACAATACAGTTATTTCGTTGAAATGAGAGGAGAATTATGAGTTGAAACGTACCTCGTTCCCGCAGGAATGTACCAGGGCTTGCCGTTCTTATTTGGGAGTGTGGCGTCTTTTTTGGGAGATCTGCGCGGTGAGAGTTCGGGTTGAATGAATGTATACGTGAAGAAATCACTATGCAATTACCTTGCATCGATAGGTCTAAACACCCAATTTTCTCGAATCAATGGACCAAGAATAGTAATAGGAAACTCGGACTTACACAGATGGGTATAATCTCAGTGTTTCTAAACCAAATCAAGGGGCACGGCGGGTCAGCGTTCTCGATCATTAGCTATGGCAATCACTTATGACTCAGGAAATACTCTTCAACTCACCATTCAAAAATGCTCGAAGATATTTCATATCCCTCGTGTCCTCGTAAGCTGGTCGACGTGAAAAACCAATTTTTTCGGATATTTCGGATTTGAGACGAGCACAAATGTCAGGGCGTTGGGTCAGGACATATACGCAGAAGGTTAGGAGAGAGGCAGTCTGTACAAGCGAATGAAGTAGAAAATAAAGAAACGCTTATGAATAAATGAATTGGAAAAGGCTTACCGTGTCCCTTGCAGCCAGGAGGATGTTGAGGAGTTCATCTATGACTACCTTCTTATCTGTACGTTATTATACATCATCAGTCAGTCAGTAAAGAACTTTCACTTAAGGAGATGTGCAAACCTTCCGTAAACTTGACCAAATGCTCTAAAAACGTCTCCTCCTCCCCAACCTCCTTCAAGTTCCCGTTGACATTCCCATCCTTCCTATTCCTCATGATTGCCTCGTCCAAAATTGGACTAACAAATTCTTCCATGTCTTTACGGTGTTTTAGCGCTTCATCCCGCCAAAATTCAAAGAGACGCCAGTGTTTGCCTATGATACCGCGGAGGATTATGATTTCTTGACTTTGCGAGAGAGCCTTGGCGAACTTGGTGGAAGGATGGTTAAGAAAGGAGGAGGAAGAGGATAGTGGGGAAGAGGGAGGGTAAGGTAATCCAGCGGAGATGGCATCGACGGCTTTGCCAAACAGGAACTCGGTGGCGGAGTCGAGGGTGAACCTTGCGACGGCATCCTAAAAGAAAAAACGTAGAGTTTTTGTTTATTCAAAACGCTCTTTAATTGCTTGGGAGGGGCTCTTCAAGTTGAGAATTACCTGGAAATCTACAGGATGACCTGAAGCGAGTCGTTCTGCTAAGACAGAAAGGGTCTCCTCCGCATACCGTTCAAACACGTCATAGTCGCTAATTCTGACTCTGCTGAAGAAAGGTCTTGTCATGTTTCGATGGAATCTGGAGTGTTGGGAAATTATTGTTGAGAACATAGATGAAATAGGGTTATCGATGCCAATACTTACTTCCACATATCACCTGAAGTATACGAATAAAACATGATTAGATCTCGAAGTCAAAAGTTTTTTGATCTGACTTACCGTCAGAGTTGAAAACACCTGAGCCAAGAAATGAGTTGAATTGATCCTCTTCCATTTCACCTATTGAGATTAAATAAACGGTCACGAATACAATGCTTTACAGATAGTCGAACCTTTATGGAAGTCGTCAAATTGTGTAGCCAGCATCGCCTGAGAGAAGTGATTACAAGTGAGCGCGTAAATAGTGCGTTCGAACGGTCGATGTCCAGATTCAAAAACTCACTTTGATATGCTCTGGTTCCATGGTCACCAACTTATGAACGATGATGAGAGATGTATTAGGTGGTGAGATAATTAGACGATGGACGCGAGAAGTGACTTACTCTGTCCACTCCCAGAACCGGCAGAACATACGCCTGACCATATTCCTTGCTCCATTCAAAGAATTCCCCGCCTGTTACCGTTATAATTTTTGAGTTCGTGCAGTATTCTAGGGCAGGGTGCACAAGCTTACACATATATCCAGACCTCATCTTCAACTTTTTGATGAGCTGGAAGCTACTCCCTTTGACTCTGGGCAAAAGAATCGCCCCTCTAGCGGCTACCTCCCTTTGTTCACGGTGTCGATTATACAAAGTCAAAATTAGCCAAGAGGTTGGGTGCACGGATACCAAGGCGGCTATCCAAGCCCAAGTGGGAGGATTGACTCCGACTTGGGTTTGCGCGAGTTTCAAGAGTAGGAAAGCCAGAAAAGGGAGCTTGACAGTTCCCGGAAGTACGTCTCGGATGAGGGCTTCGATTCCAGGGGGTACTGCCATGATTGTGAAAAAGAGGAAGTCAGAGGCGCTATGGATCACTGGAAAGATATGAGGGCCTCGGTTCCACAATCGGCTCGTTTTATACAGCGGGATATTATCGAGTGATAGTTGATCTATTGGACCACACGAGTCGGCAATTATACGGCATGGTCAATGTGATCGGTAACTCGGTTGAATGTCAGTACATAATAATTTCGTTGGTCGTAAGTACGCACTAACTTTAATCGTTCAACCAGCTTGAAATATGGATTGACTTGGTTATTGAGAACATCGATGTTCCCAAACTTGATCTCAAGCATGGCTGGGAAAAGGTCGAAGGTGCTTGTGCCCATGCACGAAATTACGGCTTCAAATGGATTTGGATCGACTCGTGTGTTGCATCGACAAATCGAGCAGTGCTGACCTTTCCGGAATTCTCAACTCGATGTACCGGTTCTATGGCGATGCAAGGGTTTGCTACGTGTATTTACCCAAGTCAGGAGGATCCCAGGAGCCCCACATCAGGTTTTCGGAGAAGCAGGCGGTTTACAAGAGGCTGGACCTTGCAAGAACTCATTGCACCTTCGCATATTACCTTTTTAGACAGTTCATGGAGGGATATTGGCACTAGATGTAGCTTGCGCGATGCAATCTTGGCCATCACCTCTATTCCAGTTGAACTCTTCGACGACAAAGATAATGATCTCGGAAAATATAGTATAGCTCAGAAAATGTCCTGGGCAGCTTTCAGGGAGACAACTCGACCCGAAGACCGAGCTTATTCGCTTATGGCGCTTTTTGACATCTGCATGTCACCGATTTACGGAGAAGGTGGGGTCAAAGCTTTTATGCGGCTTCAGCAGGAGATCATCAAGATAAAGTATCTGATGACCGCAGCATTTTTGCTTGGGCTGCTGATTGCGAGAGAGATTGGAATGGAGAAGTAGTTCAACAAGATTCTAGAGGACTGTTTGCACAGTCTCCTGACGAATTCAAAGGATCTGGCGGAGTGGGTGTCTCTAACACATATTTCACTGGTGCCAAGTCGTCCTTCTCATTCAACAACAATGGCTTGTACATCCACTTTCCAATTTTGCCCACCGGTAATACCGATATAGTCCGAGTATCTTTGAACTGCGGAGCGAATGGGGAAGTGTGCAATATCTACCTCCGAAAGGAGAACAATCAGCATTATGTACGCTATCATCCTTACAAGCTCCTTTTGCGTTCTCCTGTCGATACACTAGAAAATGTACAGGAAGTAATTGTCAAGGAGACTCCACCGCCTGGTAGGGCCAGGAAGACCAATAACATCGATTTCGCATGGATGTTCGCCTGCTTCCCTCGGCCGATAAGCAGTTCAAGGATGTGACCTTTACCCAATACAGCAGCTCTTATGCCACGTCTTCTAAATTGTTTGGTCATCGGCACCGATCGCTGTCAGCTTTGGCTGTCATCACAGCAACGAAAAGGTTGAAATTTCTTTTGCATCGCTAAAAGAAGGCGGAGGAATGCTTGGTGTGAAGTCTTTCTTGGCTTCATGGGTGGTGGACCTCGTGCAGACAGGTTGAAAATGAAGCTGAAATCTGGTGGCTTTGTTACTGCCGCTTTGCAGATGAATGGCTGGACGGAACACAGGATACTTGAAACCGAATACACAACACTTGATGGCTCCTTCACAACACCAATGTTGGTATACCCCGATTGCGATTCCTTGAAGTGCTAAAGGTGTTTGATGACTATCCCCTCGAAGATGTCTTCCCTCCAGACTACTTTGATCGTAGTTTGAGTGATACATTGACTGGTGGAAAAATATACCCTCCATCTCAGGAGAAGGGTCTGATTCGTGTCGCCTACTTGTTTACTCTGCATGGGGATCTTCGAAACTAGTAGTTGCCATTGGAATCAACAAGAGTGGAGAGCCATGGGTTCATGTCTCCCGATTTGTGTAACTGACAAGGAGACACTCGAAAAAAACTGGAAGTCCTTTCATGGAAATGGTTCAAGAGCGCACTTCAAGGGAAATGGTTCGAATTCACATGGTCGCTGGACAGCCACCGTCCACAGAAATGACGGTCTCAGGCTTGGTTCTCATTCCCTCCAGCTCCTGAGACAATAAGAGCTCTTCGTTATCATCAGTGAGTTCTCCCATCTTTGGATCAGTGTTTTCATGCCAATTTTGACTTATTGAGAGTTATTGGGTGTTTTCAAAGCTCCTGTAATCGGGATTCTGGGCGTGGACTTTTTGGGCTACTGGGAGGACCGATTTTTGGTTTTGGTCGGTCATTGAGTCTGACAGTCGTCGGTCTAATGAGGAGTGAATGAATATCATTTGTTTTGTTACACATGATAATGTTTTTAGTGCTACATAAGTAGCTGACTAGTATAAACCCGAGACAAGTTTGGTTATTGATATACTTTCTACATGATCTTTTTCCTGTCTCCGGTTAATCTTGGAAGAATATAAAGAGGATCCAGACCTTCATTGATGAGGAGAACAAAGAAACAACCAACGATCCTTCCCATTCATTTAAATATCATTGTGTTCCCTAGTTCAGTCACTCAGAAAGACCACTTCTCCCGATGTTAAAGTGGTGGACACAAGTACTACCCCCGCGGGAGAATGTTGAACTATGTGAACCAAAGTAGTACGTCACCCATTTGGTCTAAAGCTAAAACACCTCTATAACACATCTAAGCAGTGAGGCACGTACATACATGCCAAGCAATTGCAGTAGTTCCCGAGCTCACAAACAAGCGAAGGATCATTGATCATCTCTTCCCTACAGTATCCGCATACGATTCAAATTTCAAAATTTGTGATGATAGTCAAGCTCAGTACCAAAATGAACTTGAAATGGGCCGACGCGCAACGCATGGCAAATTGACGAGATCGGTCGAACGGGCAAATTTGGGCAAGCGCCCATCAACTGTTACCGGGCCAGGTTAAAGTTGATGCCACATCGGTGGCGGACTGGGGCTTTTCAGGTAAAATGAGTCGGGCTATCTTTCTGTACATATGATAAATATTTGAGAGCTACGTGTATGCACTATTGTTATCGATGTCTCGATTCTATTCATTCCTGTCCGTCCTGGAAAGTTTCGTTGACGCTTTTCATACGGATCCAGAGACCATCCTGTTCACACAGCAACAATAAATGCATTATAAATGGGTAGAAAACAAAGCTCGTTCACCTTCACAGCCAGTGTCACTTTTGAAAACATCATGACTTTATCTCTGCCTTTTGTCGTGCCCGGTTCGGGTTTCCATTCAGCGGGAGGTTGGGAAGGCTGAACGTCGAGTGCTAAAGTGAAGTCTTCAAACTTCTGGAGGAGTTTGATGAGGAAGTAGGAGGCTTCGTTGTATGCAAACTAGTTTGAGGAAAGGGTTAGGTGTACAGTTATAATCACGAGAATAAAACGGTTTTAGGTAGACGCAACTTGTTGGCCTAAACAAATCCTCGGTCCTGCGTTGAAAGGAAGGAAGATAAATGGATTAGGTACGAGGTATTTGTGGAGTCGTTCATCTAGGAAACGATCTGGATCGAACTCGAGTGCTATGTAGGGTTTGAATTCAATGAGAGCATAAGGTTATTTATACTTGCTTGAAAGAAAGAGAAAGAAAAATAGAATGGAAAGAATTCGAGACTTGCCATCTGGTCCCCAAAGATCTTCCCGACGATGCATGAGGAATAGGACGTAGAAGCACCTGTTTCCAATTTCATGATAGGTAAAATAGAAAGCGCAGACCGATCGAGAAGAGGCTCAGTATTTTGTTGATAGCATGCAATAAGGATGAGACATACGTTGTACCCTTGGGTATGTACCAAGGCTTGCCATTCTTGTTTGGAAGGGTGGTATCATGCCTGGGAGATCTGCATATTAAAAGTTGGTCAAAATAAACCATACGCAAGAAAGCTGGGATTACCTGAAGTCAACAGGTCTGTAAATACGATTTGCTTGAATCAGCTGCCTTTGTCTCGAGGACCCGACCGAGAATGATGCGAAGGTAGGGAAATTTGACTTACAAAGGAGGATACAATCTCAGGGTTTCTGACCAAATCAATATAGTCAGAAATCACGATCGTTAAACATAGTTTTGCGTATCCCAGCAGTCATCGCTCGAGGAGTATTCATGAACTCACCATTCAAAAACGCTCGAAGGTATTTCATTTTCTTCGTATCCTCGTAAGTCAGTCGACGTGATGAACCCAATTTTTCGGATATTTCGGACTTGAGGCGAGCGCATATATCAGGTCGTTGGGTGAGAATGTATACACAAGAAGTAAGGAGGGAGGCGGTCTATGGAGGGAAGGTGAAATTGAATAAAGAAAGAGCCGACGGGTAAGCGAGTAGTAGCTTACCGTGTCTCTTGCTGCCAACAGGATGTTGAGGACTTCATCCGTGACTACTTTTCTATCTGTACGCGGTGGCATTTGTCGTCGATGAGTTAGTCCTGTTGATATTAAATCAACAAGGACGCGCACCTTCCGTAAATTTGACCAAATGTTCCAGAAACGTCTCCTCCACACCCTCTTTCAAGTTATCATCTATATTTCCATCCTTCCTACTTCCTTCAACTACCTCATCCAAAATTGGATTAATAAACTCCTCTAGGTCCCTGCGATGTCTCTGTACTTTGTCCCGCCAGAATTCAAAAAGACGCCAGTGTTTCCCTATGGTACTGCGTTGAATAATAATTTCTAGGCTTTGAGTAAGAGCTGTGGCAAATTTAGTGGAAGGGTGGTTAAGGAAAGAAAGGGGTGAGGATAGAGGGGAAGTCGGAGGATAAGGTAATCCACCAGAAATGGTGTCCACAGATTTGCCGAAGAGGAATGAGGTGGCCGAGTCAAGGGTGAATCTTGTGATAGCATCCTGGAAGCCAAGCATAGAATTTATTTTTCAGTTGTTCTTTGGGTACTTTGAAATGCTGAAACCGTGTAACTTACTTGAAAGTCTACAGGATGACCCGAAGCAAGTCGTTCTCCTAACACAGAGAGGGTCTCCTCTGCGTGTCGTTCGAACACGTCGTAGTCGCTAGTTCTGATTTTACTGAAGAAAGGTCTTGTCATACCTCGATGGAATCTGGAGTGTCCAGAAATTGTTTAGAACGTGAAAGTGTATTCGCTCATATTGTTACTTACTTCCACATATCGCCTAATGTTTGTGAATACAACATGGCACATGTTCAAATCTTCAAGCTTTAAGACCAGACTGTTTTCACCTGACTTACCATCAGAGTTGAAAACACCTGAGCCGAGCAAGGAGTTGAAATGGTCCACTATCACTTCACCTACAAATATTCTCAGTAAGCCATGATGATAACCATGCTTTACGACTACTTGAACCTTTGTAGAAGTCATCAAACTGTGTTGCCAGCATCGCCTTAGAGAAGTGTGTACAAGGAAGCGTAAATAGCCTGTTCAAATCTAAATTAACTTGAACAGACTCACTTTGATATGTTCCGGTTCCATGGTCATTAACTTGTAAAAACGAACATAAAATACGTGTTAGATATCGAGGCAGTGCACAAGGAAACTGGCTTACAGTTTCGGTTCCGAACATCGGCAGAACATATGTCTGACCATACTCTTTGCCCCATTCAAAAAATTCCTCACCTGTCACCGTCATAATTCGTGAGTTCCTGTGGTGCATCATCTATAGTAGCATGCACAAACTTACACACATATCCAGCCCCCATCTTCTTCTTGAGCTGGAAGCTACTCCCTTTAACCCTCGGTACAAGAATTGCTCCTTTAGCAGCCGCTTCCCTTCGCTGACGGTGTTGGTTGTAAAAAGTCGTACCTAACCAAGCGATTGGGTGCACAGATATCAAGGTGACCATCCAAGCCCAATCAGGGAGATTAACTCCGCATTTCTGTGCGAGCTTCAAGAGGAGGAAACTTAAAGCAGGGAGTTTGAACACCTTTGGAAGTATGTCTCGAATGAGAGCCTCGATTCCTGGAGGCACCGTCAACATGATGATGAGCTTCCAAGAGAGAAAGATAAGACGCTGAGGGGACTTGGGGGCTTTGGCTACCAGCCAGCTCGTTTTATAGAAGAGCGATACATTGAGTTGGAGTTGATTCGACTGAATGAGTTGTTGGTAGCTGTTTGGTATGATTAACAAGAAGCAGTGACCGGTACCTCGGTTGAATGTCAGTAAGTATTTCGTTCTGTATCCGGAATCGCCCGATAGTGGAGCCGAAGGTAATGGACTGAATATTGAAAGGAGAATCTAGCAACCTCCAACATAGCAAGTGTTTGGATACAATAATTTCTTGACTTACCGCGCGCAATGTTTTTTGGATCGAATTGTCTAAACCGTAGTGATTTAGAGCTAGAGGTCCTGGTGCATATATGTATTACTTATAATAATGTTTCGTCCATGAAGCTAACTAGCGTTCCAATAAATAAAGCATTCAAACGGGTATATACTTATTGAACCATTCAACAGCATGCTCGAAAGCTTGTTCAAACGCTTCCTTGACCTCAGGGATATCTAAGTTTGGACGAGAGGCGAACCCGTGCACAGTACCTAAATGAATAAGAATGAATGGTTTATGTCACTTGAACTAGCCAGGATAAAAGGGATAAATAAGACTCTAAAATCGACAAGGCGTACCCTTGTAATCTCTGAATTGATACTCGGTGAAGTTATCCTTTCCTCTGCGCGATACCAAACTTTTTTCTGCTCGAGCACGGTTTTCACGCCCGAACGTAAGATCATCTAATAATAAAAAGCGTCAATAAGAAACAAAGGCTGCGAAGGATATAATATGGCCTTGAACAGTCACCTTCGGCACACATCCAGCAAGAAGGAATCTAAGGAAAGAAACCAAATTCTGAACTTTAGCTGTACTTCCATAGAGAAATCGTCTAGCGTACAGAGATCGCGTCCAGCTCCTTCTGCGATGGATTACCAGGATGACAGACGACAATGGTGTCAAGTAAACCAGAACTTGCGAATCGAATGCACATGCTTCCACCAAAACAATACCTGTCAAATGTCAATGAAGAAAGTCAGGAGGGTTCTTTCCATGCGAGTAAGGAAAACATTCGATCCCATACCCTATAGCCCCCAGTTTCGTGTACTTCTTCCCCGATTGCAGATTCTCGATGAACTAGGTGGGCGTCAATGGTGGTTATTGGATACATTGATTTTGTGAACGCACTTTCTTTACCCTTGGGTCAACGACAGAAGAACGATTGCGGAATATCGCCGGTAAATGCGGAAGCGCTGACCAGAGCATGTTGAGCATTGAGACCCTCTCCCCGACGCGGCGGGGGCCTTTCAGGTCACCAGGGACAACAGGGGGTTTACCTACGCATCAAACAAAAATGACAGCTTATCTCGTCAGAACAACTAACAATCTCGACGTGAAGGAAAGTAGGGTAGGATGAAATAAAAATTCACGAAAAGAAACGTACCAGCGAATATATCAGGGACATAGACATCACAACCAAGACGTTTAGCAAAGTTATCCGCCAAAAGTTCGGGATTCCTCAATCCGAGACCATAGATATCGGTCAATAGGATAATCGCTCGTGAAGTGTTGCCCTCGGGTCCAGAAGCGATGTAAGCACCAGTGCTGGGATCTATCCGACCGTTAGGTTCACCCTTCAAAATGACGCCTTTGGTACAATCGGGGCAACTCATTGTAGGAGGTGATAAGGGAAGCCGATTCAGAGGGGGGAGGAAGTTTGAGAGAAGACTTCAGGGCGCATTGAGCGAATATAAATAGTCAAAAATCTGAACAAAGACGTATGAGACGTTTACAAATCGACAAAACGATAGACATGTTCTTTGGCAGGAATGAGTCGGATCACTTAAGGTTACTTGAGCGTAAATGCGACAAGCCGTCGGAGACATTCGAAACAAACGTTTTTGGTCAGAGTCAATCACTCGGCCGTCGGCACGGAGCGATCACCTTGAGTCTAAGAGGCTGGCTCGAGTCTAACCGTCGGACAACAATTAGTACTATGCAATCGACCATCTGAATGTTCCAGTGGATCATTAAGGGGCGAAACTAGGGAAGTCTGGAATCCAATGAGCATACTCCCGAACCTAATATAGTTAAATAGATTAACGAAGTTCTATACCCGTTACGATTACGCATGTTGATCAAATGTATTCAAAGGGATGCTCGAAGTTGTCAGGAAGGTATTTTCGACGACGGCGTAGAAAGACTGAGGAACCTTGAATTTGAGGAGTCAACGATGAACTGGTTAAAAATGTCTTCCATGGCAGCGCATTTTATTAGCGCTAGGCTTTGATCCGGGTCGAGTTCCGCCTCCTGTCTTCAACTAGGTCAGGATTCAATATTCATCCTCCAACTCTGCATCATTTTCATCATTGTCTTCCACTTTCGATTGCCTTTCTCTTCTTAGAAGACCCATTCTCCGAGTTGTCTGACTTCTGCTTGACGCGCGAGGGTTTGTTTTGAGTCACTGTGTCAGCACTGCGCTTTGAACTATCATCATCGTTCTTTTGGACTCGGGCAACGGTATTCTTCGGTTTTTCGGACTGCAGGGTCCATTTGGCGAATTGCTGGGCAATAGTCTTTTGGAATTCGATGTCGTAACCAACGCAGCGCACGGTTCATACTGAAAACACCTTCGATAGTGGCCCATCCGCATTTCGAGTCAGATAGCACCTCAAAGAAGACAACGGACGAAATGGTTATACGCATTACTCTTCTCCTCGGAAAAAGCATCGGATATCTCAAGGCTTCACGTCTCAAAGCTTGTTATCGCTCTTAAGGGCTTCCTCGTGTTCTTCTTTGGTAGGTTCCCTAAGCTGAGACCGGAGTCTGATGGATTATCTCATGGATCTGCCCCATGTTTCTGTGGATAATCTATGTGACCAGACGCTGCGCATTAATCCCAAGCCGCTCAAAGTCAAAGGGAGAAAATTAAAAGAGATCTCAGTCAGAACACTCACCGTCTTCATATCGTTCCTCTTCCACTCCTCTATTGAGATCGACTCGGAAAAGCCCAGGACGTACAACCCCATCTTTAACCAGACTCCCTTCGACAACCTCGTAAACACTCTATGAACCTTCTTCAGTCCACTCCGCGTCGCTCAGCTTTATCTTCCCAGGTCGGAAATAAACAACCAAGGGGCTCCAAAAGGGACTTGTGGTGCGTGCGAATGATATCTCATGTTTAGATAGGTACATGAAATCATCGTATCCATGTTGACGGAGTATCTTTCTGCATATCGTAGGGAAATAGTCAACGTTGGATCCGTCATAACATTTGAGCCGGTTATAGAGGACGTGGTCGCTCAGGCGCATTTCTTCTTTTTTCGTCAGTCTAGAGTTGGGCTGATGGTGAAAAGAGGGGTAGGTTTGGCGTAATTTAGGCCACTCTAATTCGAAATTTAAAGAGGATAGAATGGATAATGCATACATTTTGAAGGCTCCGAACGACAAGTGTCATGATGGTGGTTTTTACAAAGAAATATTTGTTATTGAGGTCCGTTCCAAACAAAACAAAACACGTTCAGACAAACAAGACCACATCGGTGACTGACCGAGGCAAAAAGTTGTGTGTAAAGACAATTCCTCCTTTCAGTCGGCTTCGTATCTTTGAGCTTTTTTGCAGATAAGTAGGCATATTGTGAAGCTTTCTATCTTTTCCCGGAATGTAGCTATCATCCAAATTACGGCCGAAGGAAAGGACTCGTCGGGGTTAGGCCCATCTAGTATAAGTATCACCAATTCTTAATTGGCTTCGTACCTGATCGAATCAGGCTCTCATCACCAAGATGGAGAGGTCCGAGCGACTCCAAGTCGTGCCCAAGATGGTTCTTGTTGTGTTTCTACTCTACGCGCATGTATGATACCTAAAGCTTCCGCCAAGCATGTACAAACACCTCTCTTCTCATCCGAGATCCCATTCCGACGAAGGCGACGGTCCGCCATTGGTCCTCTTCTTCTATAAGAGGTAAGTTTTCAAAGTTATCTAGTTCGAAGTCCTCTAGTCAGCTTGGACAGTGCATATATTCGTGACCACGAAATTTTACTGACATTCAACCGAGGTACCGATCACATTGACCATGCCGAACAACTGCCGGCTCGTGTGTTCCAATAGATCAACTATCACTCAATGCATAAAACGAGCTGATTGTGGAACCAAGGCCCTCATATCTTCCAAGTGATAGCGCCTTTGACTTCCTCTTTTTCACGATTATGGCAGTACCCCCTGGAATCGAAGCCCTCATCCGAGACGTACTTCCGGGAACAGTCAAGCTCCCTTTTCTGGCTTTCCTACTCTTGAAACTAGCGCAAACCCAAGCCGGAGTCAATCCTCCCACTTGGGCTTGGATAGCCACTTTGGTATCCGTGCACCCAACATCTTGGCTAATTTCGACTTTGTATAGTCGATACCGTGAACAGAGAGACGCAGCTGCTAAAGGAGCGGTTCTTTTGCCGAGAGTCAAAGAGAGCAGCTTCCAAATCATCAGGAAGATGAGGTCTGGGTATATGTGTAAGTTCGTGTATGCTGCTATAGAGCCCCTGTACGAACTCAAAAATCATGATGGTGACAGGCGAGGAATTCTTTGACTGGGGCAAGCAGTATGGTCAGGCGTATGTTATGTCGATTTTGGGAGTAGATAGCGTAAGTCACTCCTACGGGTCCTTCAATTTATCATTTCACTATCTAATACACATTTCATGTTCATTCATAAGTTGATGACTATGGAACCGGAGCATATCAAAGTGGGTCTTTCAATCTAGACATCGACCGTTCGAACGCACTGTTTACGCATTGGCTTGTACTTACTTCTCTCAGGCGATGCTGGCAACACAATTTGACGACTTCCATAAAGGTTCGACAATCTGTAAGGCATTATCATTCGTGACGGTTTAGTGACAGTCTCTGTAGGTGAACTGGAAGAGGACCTATTCAACTCATTTCTTGGCTCGGGTGTTTTCAACTCTGATGGTAGGTCAAGTACAACACTTTTAACTTCAATCACAAAGATCTAATCATATACTGTGTTGTATTCGCATACTTCAGGTGATATGTGGAAGTAGGTATCGATAACACTACTTTGTCCATGTTCTCAACAATCATTTCTCAACATTCCAGATTCCATCGAAACATGACAAGACCCTTCTTCAGCAAAGTCAGAATTAGCGACTACGACGTGTTCGAACGACATGCGGAAGAGACCCTTTCTGTCTTAGCAGAACGACTCGCTTCGGGTCATCCTGTAGATTTCCAGGTAAGTCCCCCCTTGATGAACTTCAAAGAGCGTTTGAACAAACAAAAACTCTACGCTTTCCGTCCAGGACGCCGTCGCAAGATTCACCCTCGACTCTGCCACCGAGTTTCTGTTTGGCAAAGCTGTCGACGCTATCTCTGCTGGATTACCTTACCCTCCCTCTTCCCCTCTATCCTCTTCCTCTTCCTTCCTTAACCATCCTTCCACCAAATTCGCCAGGGCTCTCTCCCAAAGTCAAGAAATCATGATCCTCTGCGGTATCATAGGCAAACACTGGCGTCTCTTCGAATTTTGGCGGGACGAAGCGCTGAAGCACCGTAAAGGCATGGAGGAGTTTGTTAGTCCGATTTTGGACGAAGCAATCAGGAGGAGTAGAAAGGATGGGAATGTGAATGGGAACTTGAAGGAGGTTGGAGAAGAAGAGACGTTCTTAGAGCATTTAGTCAAGTTCACAGAAGGTTTTGCACCTCTCTTTAATTGAGAGTTTCTGACCGATCGACTAACCGATGATGTATAATATCATACAGATAAGAAGGTGGTCATGGATGAACTCCTCAACATCCTCCTGGCGGCAAGGGACACAGTAAGCCTCCTCCAATTTGAACGAATAAGCATTTTCTTCATTTTCCTTCACTCGCCTGGCATACAGACTGCCTCTCTTCTCACCTTCTGCGTATACGTTCTCACTCAACGCCCCGACATTTGTGCCCGTCTCAAATCCGAAATATCCGAAAAAGTTGGTTTCTCACGTCGACCAGCTTACGAAGACACAAGGGATATGAAATACCTTCGGGCATTCTTGAATGGTGAGTTTACGAGTATTGCCTGAGTTATAACTGCCCATGCTAGGACGTACAACGTCATAATCGAGACCACTGACTCGCCATACCTTGATTTGGCTTAGAAACACTGAGATTGTACCCATCTGTGTAAGTCCGAGTTTCCTATTACTATTCTTGGTCCACTGATTCGAGCAAATTGCGTGTTCAGACCCGTCGATGCAAGGTATTCGCATAAGTAGTGATTCCTTCACGTATACATTTATTCAACCCGACCTCTCACTACGTAGGTCTCCCAAAAAAGATGCCACCCTCCCAAACAAGAACGGCAAGCCCTGGTACATTTCTGCGGGGACGAGGTACGTTTCAACTCATAATTCTCCCCTACTTCTCAATACAACGAAATAATGTCTTTTCTCGGTTCCCCTGTTGTCCATCGGACCGCTTGTGACCTTGGAAATAGATGCTTTTACAGCGTGTTCCTTATGCACCGTCGAGAAGATCTTTGGGGACCAGACGGTGAGTTCAATCTTTCACTTCAATCCCTCTCTTGTTTCTTGTCCCCCCAACATAAAGTAAAACCTAACCTTTCTTCCACTCTCAATCCAATCTCTACCTAGCACTCGACTTTGATCCGGACCGTTTCTTAGATGAGAGGCTCCACAAATACCTGACACCCAATCCGTTTATCTTCCTTCCCTTCAACGCAGGACCGAGAATATGCTTAGGTCAACAAGTTATGTCTATCTGACGCCATCTCATCCTCATCATTCCAACACCTAATTCTCTTTTTAACTACTAGTTCGCATACAACGAAGCCTCCTACTTCCTTATCAAACTCCTTCAAAAGTTCGATGACTTCAGTCTAGCGCTCGATGCTCAACCCTCCCTACCTCCTCCTGAATGGAAGCCTGAACCAGGCACGACAAAGGGAAGAGATAAAGTCATGCTGTTTTCTCAGCTGACAATGTCTGTGAAGGTGAACGAGTTTTGCTTTCCACACGTGTGAACCGCACGTTAAACATTTTGTTTATTTGAACAGGATGGTCTTTGGATTCGTATGAAGAGCGTTAACGAAGCATTCCAGGATGGGGAGAAATAGTTCTTCACATTTTATCGAACACGTGTCAGTGAAAATTTTCCGGTGCATACCTTTAGCTACTTATGTAGCGCTAAAGTATGTATTATTATGCGTGACAAAATTCTTTCAACCACCTACATGTTGCCTTTGAAGGCACAATCACGCCCACAGCCCCACCACGTCGTGATGCCATATATCATACATCCTCCTCCAAATCAGATCCCTTATCCAAACTTTTCATCCTTACCCATAGTCCACCCTATTGTATACGTCAGCAAAACAGAGATTAATCAGTCATTCGCAGAAAAACCCCGTCGGTGTTATGTTTGCTAAACATAGATAAAAAAAGACCAAACTTGTACTCACCCTAACAGCCATAGTCAAATGCATCGTAAACATCACTTTATCCCTTCCCTTGGTCGTCCCCTCCATCTCTTTCCTCCCTTCCTCTTGCGCTTGAGCCCATTCTTCGGGAGGTTTGACGTACATCAGAGGTCCGTTATCGCCATTTCCGTTCTTGTTGCTAGCATCATTCAAGTACTGGATGTCATCCGCGAACCTGAAAAAGGAGAGAGAGAGAATTAGAATGAGGCCACCATTAACGCCTTGCCATTTCCGTGGATACATAGGGCCAAGTTCGACCTTACCTGATCTCTCCAAAACTCTGCAAAAACTTGATCAAGAAATACGAAGCCTCGTTATACGCAAACTGTTGACCCAAGCAAATCCTAGGACCCGCGTTGAACGGCAAAAAGATGTACGGGTTCGGCGTAAGGTACTTGTGTAACCTGTCATCCAAGAACCGGTCTGGATCGAATTCGAGTGCTGAAAAAAAAAGGTTTAGGACGTGGTTGATAAAACATATGTTAAGCATAAGCATAAGTATGCAAAACAACGTACCATCGGGCCCCCACAAGTCCTTCCTACGATGCATCAAAAAGACGCTATATAGACACTTCATACCCTCTGGGATATAAACCGGTGGGCCAGACTTGGAGTATATGACCGTTGCTGTCGTTGAAGCCCTAAGTGTGTGGATTGTATCAATCAATTGACGATTGATACTGAGTCTGATGAAATCGGACTGAAAATTTGATATAGACTTACCTAGCATCAAATGGTCTATATACGCATGTAAATATGCGCATATATCAGCACGAATCCTTTGAACAAACCAAAACAAAAATAGGACTTCAAAGTTAGATGACACTTACACAGGAGGATACAACCTCAACGTCTCTAATCGAGCCCATTCATTCAGCTCAGTCAAACCAATCATTCAAAACAAAACCACGGACTCACCGTTAAGAAAAGCTCTCAAATACTTCATCTCCTTGATAATCTCATACGTCGGCCTCTTGTCACTTCTCCCAAGAGCTTCATAAATCTCCTCTCGAAGCCTTTTCTCGATATCAGGTCGTTGACTGAGGACGTATACCGCGAAGGTTAAGAGGGAGGCTGTCTTTATATATAAACAGGCACGATAGACAGTATAGTAGTCAATTTTAATTGATTCTGGCTTGGGAAACTTGAAAAACCAAGAAAGGACTCACCGTATCCCTCGAAGCAACAAGCATATTCAACAGCTCGTCTCTAATAATTTGCTTATCTATCGTAACCCATTCAGCATCACATCCACCGTTGACTAAATCCTATACAATAGATGCTCACTCACCTTCCGTACACCTAACCAAATGATTCAAAAACGTTTCCTCCTTTCCTTCCTCTTCTTGGTCTTCCTTCTTTTCCTTCCCCTCCCTCATCAACTCCCCCAACACAGGCTCCACAAACCCACTCTCCACAACTTTCCTCCTCTTTCCAACCTCGTCCGCCCAAAACTCACCCGAAAACAACCTCCAATGGATCCCGTATCTCGTTCGGAACCCTGTGAGTTCTTGTGCTTCTAAAAACGATTGAGCGAAGAGGTTCGAGGGATGTGAAGGGATGAAATCGGTTTCGGTTTGGGGTGGAAAAGTGGATGAAGGAGGGGGATAAGGTAGTCCAGCACCTAACGAGTTGACGTCTTTACCGAATAGAAACTCGGTCGCTGAGTCGAGGGTGAATCTGGAGACAGCGTCCTGTAATATTTTTTTCGAGTTGAATTGTTCAGTAAAAGGTCAGTGTTAGTACTTAACGTTTGAAAAATTCTCACCTGAAATTCAACAGGATACCCAGCTCCCACTCTCTTCTTCATAGCTTTGATTATACCCTCTGCATGTAGATCAAAGATATCGTAATCCGATACACGTTCTTTGCTGAAGAAAGGTCGAGTCATGGTTCGATGGAACCTAAAAAAGAACAGATGAAAAGGTGATCAATCCGTTAAGAAGTTGCGAGCTAATCCAACGCCAAAAGATAAAAAAGGACTTATTATGTCCTAGACACTTACTTCCACATCTCGCCATCAGAATTGAACACTCCTGACCCGAGTAAAGAGCCGAATTGGTCGTAGAGGATGGGTCCTTGTGTGACAACAGACAACGTTAAACGGACTCCAATCATTAGCACAATCTGCGTATGGTAGGACATATGGACGAATGGAACGAACCTTTAACAAAAGAATCAAACTGGGTCGCAAGAATTGCCTATAGAGAAAATTGGCACTATAAGCGCCATATACGCGCATATATGGGGTTATATCCATTTACCTTGATATGATCTGGTTCGAAAGTCATCATCTAAAAAAGTCCATGAGTACGCGTCAGATTCATTCACTCGAACAATTTGGATCTTCAAAGACGACAAAGCAGCGGCAATTACCGCTCGACATACCCTAGATTCACCCAAAATATTGATACCGAAATAATTTCCATACGTTTTCGACCATTCGTGATATACGTCGCCTGATGGGAGGTAAGCAATGCATCAATGAACATAAACAGCCAACGATTTGCGAAAAGACATGCAAGAAAAAAACAATCAAATTCAACTACAAACTACGAAGCTCTCGGGCTTTGGGCCTCGGCCCTCGGGGTTCAGACGTCCATGTGGAAACTCGGTCGTAAAACATCACCGAAGTTGTGTAGAAATCACATGGATGTTGTTCGTTCACTCACCAGGATAACCCTTCGTGAAACTCTCCACGATCTTCCTTACAATCTCAAAACTTCCCAACTCGACCTGGGGAATCAACACCGCGTTCCTCTTCGCTGCATCCCTCTTGTTCCTCACGTTCGTGTATAAGACAGATAGGAAGAGGTAAATAGGGTGGGTTAGAAGGGATAAGAAGAGGATAAGCCAAGTTGAGAAAGTCGAGAGATGTCCAGAGGAAGTCGCTCCTGCACTGGTGTTGTTCGTCAGGTTAAGAAGAACGTAGACGAGGAAGGGAGGGAGGAGGAGCTTGGGGAGAATGGTACGGAAGAGGTATACGAGACCGATTGGCGTCCGCATTGTTAGTAGAGTGATGATGGTAGTGCAGAAGGCCGGGTGTGGGCGTTATACCGGCGGTGGGAGTCGGAGCTCAGATTGCACGTGATGCCATAGAACTTCATCAAGCCGAGAAGCTCAAGGCTTAGGTTACAGTGGCAAACGCCACTCTGTATGATGAAGAAAAGTGGGTCAACGCGCGGAAAGTTCAAATTTCCTTAGGATATCCCCGAAAAATTCTGGCCTCGGAAAGCCGCTCTTGCCCATAGTGAAGGACTATGGAGGAAGAGGGCCATCTTCGCGCGGCATGTACGAGGCCGATGATAAAAAGGTCTATACTCCGACAGTGATAAGATCAACGATATGCCAAATGGGTCTTTTCTCTATTTACTTAACCCCACTGTATCTTATATCTTATCATTATAACTATTACGTACTTGATGAAATTCTCAGCACTCCGTCGCCGTGCGGGGAAATCAACACTTCTAAATTTGAAAATTTGAGCCTAAGAATCCCAATGTCGTTGTTACATAGTTAAGTATAAGTATCAGGACCTTCAAAATTTCAGGGAATGTAATGATTTTTTCTCGGCGTTGCCAAGAAAAAATATGAAAAGTGCTGTAATCTCATGAGTATCAGATGCTGGACATTTTTAGATGGGAAAAAGAATATGATACCGGTAGGTTGCTGTCTGATTTATCATCTCTAGATATTTCACTGATGCGCCACTACCTACCTTAGTGAGTCATTCCGAATGATCACATTGTGATTTCTTGGACTGATTAATAACAACGGTCACAGCCTTCAAGAGGACCGTTAAAAGAGTGTTGGAAAGTATAGGGTTTCATTGTTTTTTGACGAGATGAGGCCCACACTTTGGTCATTCAACCTCGCTTTCTCTATTGCAACTGCGCTTGCAAATGGGCACAGAGTGAATCACCCTCAAGGATATATCTGAACAGAACTTTATCATGGAAATCTGCAGACTCTGTATGCAACTTTCGGCGGATGTCGGATGCTCACACTGATCAGTACTTATATTTCAGCCCAGCCCTCTCCTTTTCACCTGCCAATCAATTGGAATCACCGTTGACATTGAAAACCCTCCTGTTAATACTGATGGGGATATCACTTACTGCTATTTGATAACATCTGGTGGGGAGCTGCCAAGAGCTAGTCTCATAGGAAGCGGAGGAAATATGAAATGGACAGTCAACTACCCGGCTTGTATGTGAAAGCAGTTTTTATAATTGTTCTGACTAAACAGGACCTTTCAGATACTTTGCTGTTCCTGAACGTGATGAGCTCTAGAGGCCATTCAGGGATGCAACAAGGACCATTTGAAGTCATGGGTGAGTTTTCCTCTCTTTTTATACAGTTAAGGTTGTGAACAATTGTAGGCAGCCAAAATGTAGATTGTCTGGCTCCTCAAGAGTCCGACCTTGAGGGCATTCTGTTCAACACAGTTTTATATGTCTTGATATTTGGTATCTATGCCACACTTTCCCTTGCAGCATGTTTCTTGATACTGTAAGTTTTCAGTTTGATTGTTCTGTCTAAAAATTTGTGCTGATCATTCTGCTTGAAGTTCTCGAGGTATTTGGAACTCAAGAGGTCGTTTTATCCTCTTAATTATCACACTGTCGATGCTTCTGCTTTCCACTGCAATTTTAATCATCTCAGTCGAAAATTTCTATAACCTTATCACTAACCTACGGAGGGAGCCTCCAGATTCCAAAACATACCACACCAATCAGCTGAGCTTTGTTCAAGAGGTTTTTACCAGAACCAATTTAAGTCACTCAACCAATTTTGAACAATTCAACTCATGGTTTCCAAGTTTGTCTTTAGTGATGTTGTTGTTGTTTGGAGAGCATGGATTCTGTTTCCTTTCAACCGGTCTATTAAGATGCTGTTGAGCATCTGCATTTTGGGATCTATTGGTTTGTTGGTTTTTCAGCTTCCGATTTTGCAACTTTGACATTCTGCATAGCTTGTTCCATCATTGATATTAAGCTGAGCATTGTTCACGGAACAGCTGGTATGAAGATGATTGAATCAGCACCACAAATAAGACATCTGCTACTAATTTGTCCTCTATTTCTAACTAATGTGGTGGCCACATTATTGATTGGATACCGAGAGTGGTCAGCTCTTCATTTATATCGCACACATTCATATCTAATTTAATGCCATGGGCGTCATGAAGGCGTTACGACCAGAACATCAGAAGATACTTTATGTCAGGGGTCCAGGGTAGAAAAATTAAAAAGATTTTCCTTCTCCTGATAATGTCAGGATTCGCCTACTGTGTTCTATGGGTAAGAACAATGTGGGTTGTCATATTTTGGATCTTGGAGTGATGGAACATCATAGGTCATTTACATTTATCTTACCGTCTCCGGGGGTTCTTTGGATCCCTCTTACGTGCGGTATGCAACTGTCATGCCTTACATTGCGGTCAGTTCAGAGACAGAAATTTGCCTAAACTGAGTCAAAACTGACAGTGTAATTCATAGGCAACTTATCCAGCCGTACTCGTCCTCGTTTTTGGCCCAGATGAGGGGGCAGATGAGTCAACGACAGTTGAGATGTCTCTATCTCGAAGTATCCAGTTTGTTTCACCACAGAGCCAGAGCCAGAGATCAACCTCATTAGCTGGACAGAGTTCTTAATGAACGATTATCAATTAATAGTCATATAATTGCAATTGTACAAGAAACAATCTCAATACTACTGGCCCAGACTAATTCTGACTGAACACCTATAGTCACAACCTCAGGCTGAGCCCCGAGCGGTTTATTTCTGTCCTTCTTCGAGCGTCTCGTGGACGTTCTCCATCCTAATCCAAAGACCGTCCTATTCATTCAAGTTCAAGAATCAGTAAAAACACGACTCCGAGCACAAAAAACAACAATCTCTTACCTTGACAGACATTGTCAAATGGGAAAATAATGTGACCTTATCTCTTCCCTTGGTCGTTCCGGGCTCTGGTTTCCATTCAGGAGGAGGTTGAGAGGGCTGGACATCGAGTGCGTGGTTAAAGTTGTCGAATTTTTGCAGAAGTTTGATAAGGAAGTAAGAGGCTTCATTGTACGCGAACTACAATGTAGGTAAAAACAGGGTCGAGCGTTTCACAACGTCAATTCGAAGACAAAAAAGAAATAAGGAGAGGATACGCAACTTGTTGACCTAAACAGATCCTCGGTCCAGCATTGAACGGGAGGAAGATGAATGGGTTGGGGATGAGGTATTTGTGGAGACGCTCATCGAGGAAACGGTCGGGGTCGAATTCGAGCGCTGTGCAGGGATGATAAGAGAATAAGGATTAGCTTCAATGAAATATCTACAGAAGGGGATTGAAAACAATTTGGACGCGTACCATCAGGTCCCCAAAGGTCCTCTCGACGATGCATGAGAAAAATACTGTATCCACATCTATTTCGATTTTATCAGGATATATAAAATGACTTGAGAAGAAATGAAATGAGGCGGACCTGGTCTCAGCGGGAATGTACCAAGGTTTTCCGTTCTTGTTTGGGAGGGTCGTAGCGTGCTTGGAGAATCTATAGTAGTTTGATATCAATAGGTATGGAGGCATTTAAAAGGATGTGCCACACCTTCCGTCGACAGGTCTGTTTTCGTGAGGGATTTGTTCGAATTAGCAACGTTTTGGTCTGGGAGGATACCATGACATGAAGAGAAATAAATTTGAACTTACACAGATGGATACAATCTCAGTGTCTCTAGATTAGAAAAACAGACAAAAAAAGACGCTTTAGAAACATGTTAAATAAAACCTAAGTACTGAAAATACGAACCATTCAAAAACGCGCGTAAGTACTTCATTTCCCTCGTATCTTCATAAGTCGGACGACGAGCGAACCCGACTTTCTCGGATATCTCGGATTTGAGACGAGCAACGATGTCAGGACGCTGGGTGAGGACATAGACAGAAAACGTTAGGAGAGAAGCGGTCTGAGTGAACGCAATGGATGTGATGAGGTTATTAGGTAAAGGTTGGAGGAGGAGAGGGCGACTTACGGTGTCTCGTGCGGCTAGAAGAATGTTCAGGAGTTCGTCCATGACAACTTTCTTGTCTGTAGAAAAGACGTAGAGATAAAATTAATCAGTAAGAACTCTTACTCAAGAGAACCTTTCTTGTTGAATCAACGCCCACCTTTCGTAACTTTAACTAAATGCTCCAAAAACGTCTCTTCCTCTCCTACCTCCTTCATACTCCCACTCCCACTCTCCATATCCCCTTTCTCTTTCCTCCTCAAACTCTTTACAGCCTCGTCCAGAATCGGATTAACAAACTCCTCCACATCTTTCCTATACCCCGCCGCCTCGTCTTTCCAAAACTCAAAAAGACGCCAATATTTCCCACGGATGCCTCTGAAAGCGAGAGCTTGTTGACCTTGAGCGAAAGCAGTGACGAATTTAGTAGAAGGATGAGTGAGATAGGTCTCTGAGGAAGAGGAAGAAGCGAGGGAGGAGGAAGTCACTGATCCGGACTTTGCTGAAGAAAGGTCTTGTCATGTTTCGATGGAACCTGAATTTGAGAGGGTAGTGGAGGTGTGAATGAGACGATGTGCAATGGATGTGGTGGGTTAATAGGGGTACGAATGCTTACTTCCACATCTCACCTGAATTATGCGAGTGTGAATAAGATAGTCAGGATCGAAAACAACTTTCAAATGATTTGGACTCACCGTCAGAGTTGAAGACACCCGAGCCAAGTAGTGAGTTGAACTGATCTTCTATTGGACCTACGAAGAAGTGAGCCGCAGTTATTCTGGAGGGTGAACTACAAAACGCTCGAACCTTTGTGAAAGTCGTCAAACTGTGTCGCTAAGATTGCCTAAGAAAGCAAGTAATAGCCAGCCTATGAATGGTGCGAACAGTCGTTATTCCAATTAAAAATTTACCTTGATATGCTCCGGTTCCATGGTCATTATCTTATTAGTAGTAAAACAACCATGAGAAAACATGTCAGGAAACAAGATAACCATTGAAATATCGAAAGTCAGTGCGCACTCTGTCTACTCCAAAAATCGAAAAGATATATGTCTGACCATACCGTCTGCTCCACTCAAAGAATCCCTCGGCTGTTGATTGTTCAAATAGTAAAGGGCCTCTCTAGTATTCTTCTTCTAGCAAAATACTTACCCATATACCCATTCCTTATCTTCCCGATAAGTTCAAAAATACCCCCCTTAACTCTCGGTACAAGTATCGCCCCTCTAGCCGCTGCCTCCTTCTTCACGCGATGCGTATTGTACAAGGTCGAAACGATCCAATTCGCTGGGTGTACAGAGACTAACGCGCCTACCCAAGCCCAAGTAGGAAGGTTGACCCCGAACGGGGACTGTTGCAAGAGCTTTAAGAGTAGGAAAGTGACAAAAGGCAGTTTAAATGCATTTGGAAGTATGTCTTTGAAGATAAGTTCAATTCCGGGAGGTATTGCCATCGAAATGACACTGGCAGTCGATATAAGAGAGAAAACGAGATTGGAATTGAAAGGTGGGATGTTACACTGTAGTTCACTTCTCTCCCAGTCAGGTGGTTTATATAGAGCTGATTGACGGATTGTAGAGGGACCGGCACTCGAGTACGTGTGATGTGAGTACAGCGGCATGATAAGTATCACGTCGATGCCTACTACGTAGTCTGACCCAGCTCAATTAAGTTACGGGTTGTCAGTGTGACGTGGTACTTCAATGTATTTTGTAATTATGTTCACTGGAATTTGCCGTTTAGCCGAGTGATTCAGTACTGAAGTACTTTTACTCTGCCAATGGGTGTAAAATATATCGAGAAGTGAAAAGCTTACAAGTCTGGAGCCTGAGGGAAAAACCCAACACTGACAAGTAACTTGTTTTTGTTGGAATTCATGTTTTGGTGTCGAGCTCGGAAGCTCATTTTATGTATAGGTAGCCCTATTTTTGTAGTATTTAGACCATCACCTCTTCGGATGCATCTGATTGTACTTGCTTCCCGCTGTCATGAAGGCATTGTAATCAGGGCATTAGAAGATATTGTATGTCAGTGATCCAGCCGGGTAAAATAAGAAGATTCTGTCTCTTCTGATGCAGTTCAGGCTTGCCTATCGTATTCTTTGGGTAAGGATGGGTTTACATATTTTGAGATGTTGAAGTGAGCATCACAGGTCATTTACATTTATTCAACTTTCTGGGGACTCTTCAATCCCTCTTTCACGCATGATACCTCACATTGCAGTAAGTACAGCCAAGTGTTCTACTTCTGTCCGTCCTTGAGTGTCTCGTGGAGACTCTTCATCCTAATCCAAAGTCCGTCCTGTTCATGCATCAGTAAAGATAATTTGAACTGAGTTAAAAAGGCAACATTAAATGAAGTTTGTTTTTCATACCTTGACAGACATTGTCAAATGAGAAAACAATGTGATCTTATCCCTTCCCTTGGTTGTTCCGGGCTCTGGTTTCCATTCGGGAGGAGGCTGAGAAGGTTGGACATCGAGTGCATGGCTAAAGTTGTCGAATTTTTGCAGGAGTTTGATAAGGAAGTAAGAGGCTTCGTTGTACGCGAACTAAAACGTAGGCAAAAAGAGGGAGGGAATTAAGTTCGAGCGTTTCACAGCGTCAATTTGATGACAAAAAACGAAATAAGGAGAAGATACGCAACTTGTTGACCTAAACAGATCCTCGGTCCAGCGTTGAAAGGAAGGAAGATGAAGGGGTTGGGGGTGAGGTATTTGTGGAGACGCTCGTCGAGAAAACGGTCGGGATCGAATTCAAGCGCTGTGTAGGGATTATAAGAGAATAATGATCAGCTTCAATGAAATAGCTACAGAAAATTCTGGATTGAAAAGTATTTGAACGCGTACCATCAGGTCCCCAAAGGTCCTCCCGACGATGCATGAGGAAGACACTGTATACACATCTATTTCGATTTTATTAAGATTTATGAAACGACTTGTGAAGAAATGAAATGAGGCGGACCTGGTCTCAGCGGGAACGTACCAAGGTTTTCCGTTCTTGTTTGGAAGGGTCGTAGCGTGTTTGGGCGATCTATGATAGTTTGATATTAACAGGTGTATGCGCGTTTAGGAGGATTGTGCCACACCTTCCGTCTACAGGTCTGTTTCATGTGAGATTTGTTCGAATTAGCTACGTTTTGGTCTGGGAGGATACCATGGCATGACGAGGAATAAATTTGAACTTACACAGATGGATACAATCTCAGTGTCTCTAGATTTTTTTACAAAAGAAGAAAAAAAAAGCTTCAGAAATCCGTCAACTCAAACCCAAGCACTGAAAACACAAACCATTCAAAAACGCGCGTAAGTACTTCATCTCCCTCGTATCTTCATAAGTCGGACGACGGGCAAACCCAACTTTCTCGGATATCTCGGATTTGAGACGAGCAAGAATGTCAGGACGTTGGGTGAGAACATAGACAGAAAACGTGAGGAGGGAAGCGGTCTGAGTGAGCGCAATGGATGTGATGAGGTTATTAGGGTAAAGGAGGAGAGGGCGACTCACGGTGTCTCGTGCGGCTAGAAGGATGTTAAGGAGTTCGTCCATGACGACTTTCTTTTCTGTAGCAAAGACGTAGGGATAAAATTAATCAGTAAGGATTCCTACTCAAGAGAGTCTTTCTTGTTGAAACAACGCCCACCTTTCGTAGCCTTAACTAAATGTTCCAAAAACGTCTCTTCCTCCCCTACCTCCTTCACACTCACACTCCCACTGTTCATATCCCCTTCCTCTTTCCTCATCAAACTCTTTATGGCCTCATCCAAAATCGGATTAACAAACTCCTCCACGTCTTTCCTATACCCGGCCGCTTCGTCTTTCCAAAACTCAAAAAGACGCCAATATTTCCCACGGACACCTCTGAGAGTGATAGCTTCCTGACCTTGAGCGAAAGCAGTGACGAATTTGGTAGAAGGATGAGTGAGATAGGTCTCTGAGGAAAGGGAAGAAGTGAGGAAGGAGGAAGGGTAGGAAGAGGACGAGGATGGAGGGTAAGGAAGACCGGCGGAAGTGGAATCGACGGCTTTGCCGAACAGGAATTGGGTTGCGGAGTCGAGGGTAAATCTAGCAACGGCGTCCTATGGAAGTACGTATGTATATTTAATATATGGTATTAGATTTGGATAGGATTTTTTGGGAAGAACGTACTTGGAAATCCACAGGATAGCCTTGAGCGAGTCGGTCTGCTAAGACGGAGAGTGTCTCTTCTGCGTGCCGTTCGAAGAGGTCATAGTCACTGATCCGGACTTTGCTGAAGAAAGGTCTTGTCATGTTTCGATGGAACCTGAATTTGAGAGGTGATTGAAGGTGTGAATGAGACGATGTGCAATGGATGTGGTGGGTTAATAGGGATACGAATGCTTACTTCCACATCTCACCTGAATTATGCGAGTGTGAATAAGATAGTCAGGATTGAACACGACTTTCAAATGATTTGGACTCACCGTCAGAGTTGAAGACACCCGATCCAAGTAGTGAGTTGAACTGATCTTTATCCATTTCACCTACGAATAAGTTTCTAGTGAGCCGCAGTGATACTGAATGGTTGACTACAAAATGCTCGAACCTTTGTGAAAGTCGTCAAACTGTGTCGCTAAAATTGCCTAAAAAAGTAATTAATAGCCAGCCTATGGTGTGAACAGCCGTTATTATAATTAAAAACTTACTTTGATATGCTCGGGTTCCATGGTCATTATCTTATAGTAAACCAACCATGAGAAAACGTGTCAGGAAACGAGATAATCATTGAAATATCGAAAGTCAGTGCGCACTCTGTCTACTCCAAAAATCGGAAAGATGTATGTCTGACCATATTGTCTGCTCCATTCAAAGAACCCCTCGGCTGTTGATTGTTCAAATAGTAAAGGGCCTCTCCGGTATTATTCCAGTAGAAATATGCTTACCCATATACCCATTCCTTATCTTCCCAATAAGCTCAAAACTACCCCCTTTAACTCTCGGTACAAGCATCGCGCCTCTAGCTGCTGCCTCATTCTTCACGCGATGCATATTGTACAAGGTCGAAACGATCCAATTCGCTGGGTGTACAGTGGCTAACGCGCCTACCCAAGCCCAAGTAGGAAGGTTGACCCCGAACGGGGACTGTTGCAAGAGCTTTAAGAGTAGGAGAGTGATAAAAGGCAGTTTAAATGCATTTGGAAGTATATCTTTGAAGATAAGTTCGATTCCAGGAGGTATTGCCATTGAAATGACACTGGCAGTCGGTATAGGATAGTGATTGGAATTGAAGGGTGGGATGTTACACTGTAGTCCACTTCTCCCAGTCAGGTGGTTTATATAGAGCTGATTGACGGTTGTAGAGGGACCAGCACTCGAATACGTGTGAGTACAGCAGCATGATCGATGCCTACTACGGAGTCTGAGCCAGCTCAATTGAATTGTGAACCTCGGTTGTCAGTTTCGGCATGCAAAACGTGACACGGTACTTCGGTTGAAATGTCAATCGTATTTTGTAATTATGTTGGCTGCAATTTGCCGTTCAGCCGAGTGATTCAGTACTGAGGGTGTACCGAGAAGTAAAAATCTTACAAGTCTGGAGGGAAAAACCCCACACTGAAAAATAACTTGTTTTTGGTAGAATTCATGTTTTGGTGCCAAGCTCGGAAGCTCATTTTATTAATACGTAGCCCCTATTTTTGTAGTATTTAGACCATCATTCTGATTGTCCTTGCTTCCAGCTGTCATGTAGCAAGACAACCTGGAATATACTTGCTGTGCTTGAACTGGTGCTTGACCTCTAAAGTCCATTTCAACAGTTTTAGTAAAGTAAGTGCTTGCAAATGCCATTCTCCAAGCTGGATGTGAGGCCAGTCAAGACTCTAAGAGCCATGTTTCATTTCAAGATCAAAATTCTGTGTTGTCACATAGCAGAAGAAGAGTTAAAAACCAACTTAATGGCAACACAATATTTCCATGACTCATCAGGAACAAGTTTGTGTACTTAATTCCTTGGAATTACAGGATTACAAGGCTAACTGAAAGGAGGAATTGTCTTTACATGCAACTTTTCACCCCAGTCAGTCACCAATGTGATGTAAACTCACTGCATTGGGCAAGACATTAATTGTGCGTAAAGAAGCTGAGCAACATCCTATTCAGCAGGAAAGACAGAGAGCAAAAGAGATACAACAAGCAGAAGCATATACTTAGATTATGCTATGAGAGATCTGAGAGGGAAGACAGAAGATGAAGAGAAGAAGGAAGATACACTAGTAGACATGTGACTACTGTTACAAGGCCGAGTGAAAGGAGGAATTGTCTTTACACACAACTTTTGCCTCAATCAGTCACCAATGTGGTCTTGTTTGTCAAGACCTTTATTACCAATTGCGCATTAGGAATTCTGGCTTCTTTCACCCAACTTGTTCATCTAATGTGGTCCTGTTTGAATCAGAAGCCTACTCAGCCTGGTAATGGCCATTCCAGGCCTCGTAATTGCCATGCTTGCAGTGGCCCACTTCATATCATTTCATTCAATTCACCACCCCAGCATGACTGTGATAGAGTGGTCCACGAGTTCACTTGCGGGTTACTTGTGCAAGTATTCTGCAAGTATTGGCTTTCTGAAGTTGATACTCCCACTCTTCAAATACTTGCAGTGGAAGTATCATACTTGTAAAATACTTGCAAGTAGTGAAAAACTTGCGAGTTTTTGTTAGTTTTTGCAAGTACTTGCAAGTTTTTGATTCAAAATTCAATACTCTCACTTGCAGGATATTTTTAAGCAAGAGTTTTCCACTTGCGAGTGCGAGTTTCCCAGGGGTTCACTTGCGGGCACCCGCAAGAATTTCAAACTTGTGGACCACTCTAGACTGTGACCAGTGAAATGAAATTTCTTTTCACCAAAAGCATAGCATGAGCCATGACAAAGTGAAAAATTTCACAAAATTCACAAAATGTTACCCTTTTTGGAAGTTTTGTGTGACAACATCAATCCAGAAAATTTGCCTCTTGAACACTGTGACTGTGAACAGGTCTGAAATTTCACAAATTTCTGGTGGTGCATGATGTGTGACAAGCAAATCGAACAAAATGATATAGTATATATATGTAAGTACATTCACCTCACTGTGTCCGGAGTGTTGTGAACAAATGTGTTTACATGTGGTCTTGTTTGTCAAGACCTTTATTGACAATGGGGCATTGGAGACTCTGGCTTCTTACACACCTGAGTGTGTGTGGTCCTGAACCAGAAGCCTCAATTGTGGCTTCCTTGGCCCACTAACAGTTGATGAGCCCATTCCAGACCTCGTACTTGCTATGCTTGTGGTGGCCCACTTCACTTTATAAAGAAGAATTACAATAGTGACCAGTGTACTGATGACCAGAAAAGCTGGTGTTCCCTTGCAACACTCATATCTCAAGGCTGGGTCATCATATTTACCAGTATTTTTGCTCAGATATACTTTACATAGTACCTGATCCTACCATGTATTATCATGTATATAATTATTGTATAAATGTTCACAATATTTACTTAATTGTTACCAGCATGATTGCATTTTCTTTGTACTGCAGAGATATTTGAATGAGCCTCACAAATCAGACATTTCTTGTTAATTTTGCCTTTACTTATTCCTAACTAATGTGGTGGTTACATCATTGCATATAGAGAGTGGCCAGTGTTCCATTCAGATCATGCACATTCATATTTGAATAAATGTCTGATAATGTCATGAATATTTGAATGAAGGCATTATAATCAGGGCCTTAGAAAATATTGTATGTCAGGGTAAAAAAATAAAAAGATCTTCTGATACAGTTCAAGCTTGCCTACTGTATTTGGGTAAGAATGAAATGGGTTGACATATTTTGGGATGTTGAAGCCTGAGTGACCATCCATAGGTCATTTACATCTATTTAACTTTCTGAAGACTGTTCAAATCCCTCTTTCATGCAGTATTCTTGTGTGATACCTTACATTGCAGTAAGTATAGCCAAATGTTCTACCTCTATCCATCCTTGAATGTCTCATGGGCGCTCTTCATCCTAATCCAAAGACCGTCCTATTCATGCATCAGTAAACATAATTTGAACTGAAAAAAGGCAACATTAAATGGACTTTGTTTTTCTCACCTTGACAGACATTGTCAAATGAGAAAACAATGTTACCTTATCTCTTCCCTTGGTTGTTCCGGGCTCTGGTTTCCATTCGGGAGGAGGTTGAGAAGGTTGGACATCGAGTGCATGGCTAAAGTTGTCGAATTTTTGCAGGAGTTTGATAAGGAAATAAGAGGCTTCGTTGTACGCGAACTAAAATGTAGGTAAAAAGAGGGAGGGAATCAAGTTCGAGCGTTTTACAGCCTCAATTTAATGACAGAAAAAAAAGATATAAGGAGAGGGTACGCAACTTGTTGACCTAAACAGATCCTCGGTCCAGCGTTGAAGGGGAGGAAGATGAATGGGTTGGGGGTGAGGTATTTGTGGAGACGATCGTCGAGAAAACGGTCGGGATCGAATTCAAGCGCTGTGTACGGATTATAAGAGAATAATGATCGGCTTCAATGAAATAGCTACAGAAGGGGATCGATAATTATCTGGACGCGTACCATCAGGTCCCCAAAGGTCCTCTCGACGATGCATGAGGAAGACACTGTATACACATCTATTTCGATTCTATTAGGATTTATGAAACGACTTGTGAAGAAATGAAATGAAGCGGACCTGGTCTCAGCGGGAACGTACCAAGGTTTTCCGTTCTTGTTTGGAAGGGTCGTAGCGTGCTTGGGCGATCTGTAATAGTTTGATATTAACAGGTGTATGCGCGTTTAGAAGAATGTGCCACACCTTCCGTCGACAGGTCTGTTTTCGTGAGAGATTTGTTCGAATTAGCGACGTTTTGCTTTGAGAGAATACCACAGCATCACGAGAAATGAACTTGAACTTACACAGATGGATACAATCTCAGTGTCTCTAGATTAAAAAAAAAAGAAGAAGAAAACGCTTCAAAAATCCCTTAACTCAAACCTAAGTACTGAAAACACGAACCATTCAAAAACGCGCGTAAGTACTTCATCTCCCTCGTATCTTCATAAGTCGGACGACGAGCGAACCCGACTTTCTCGGATATCTCGGATTTGAGACGAGCAACGATGTCAGGACGTTGGGTGAGCACATAGACAGAAAACGTGAGGAGAGAAGCGGTCTGAGTGAGCGCAATGGATGTGATGAGGTTATTAGGGTAAAGGTTGGAGGAGGGGAAGGGGCTCACGGTGTCTCGTGCGGCTAGAAGGATGTTCAGGAGTTCGTCCATGATAACTTTCTTGTCTGTAGTAAAGATGTAGAGATAAGAGTAATCAGTAAGACCTTTTCCTCAATAGAACCTTTCTTGTTGAATCAACGCCCACCTTTCGTAAACCTTAACTAAATGCTCCAAAAACGTCTCTTCCTCCCCTACGTCCTTTATACTCCCACTCCCACTCCCACTCTCCATATCTCCTTTCTCTTTCCTTTTCAAACTCTTGATAGCCTCGTCCAGAATCGGATTAACAAACTCCTCCACGTCTTTTCTATACCCCGCCGCCTCGTCTTTCCAAAACTCAAAAAGACGCCAATATTTCCCACGGATGCTTCTAAGAGTGACAGCTTGTTGACCTTGAGCGAAAGCAGTGACGAATTTGGTAGAAGGATGGGTAAGATAGATGTCTGAAGAAGTGAGGGAGGAGGAAGGGTAGGAAGAGGACGAGGATGGAGGGTAAGGAAGACCGGCGGAAGTGGAATCGACGGCTTTGCCGAATAGGAATTGGGTTGCGGAGTCGAGGGTAAATCTGGCAACGGCGTCCTATGGAAGTGTGTATGTATATTTAATATATGGTATTAGATTCGGATGGGATTTGTTGGGAAGAACGTACTTGGAAATCCACGGGATAGCCTTGAGCGAGTCGGTCTGCTAAGACTGAGAGTGTCTCTTCTGCGTGCCGTTCGAAGACGTCATAGTCGCTGATCCGGACTTTGCTGAAGAAAGGTCTTGTCATGTTTCGATGAAATCTGAATTTATGAGGTGATTGAGGATTTGAATGAGACGAGTTGTAATGGATGCGCGCGGTGGGTTAATAGGATACAAATGCTTACTTCCACATGTCGCCTGAATTATGCGAGTTGTGAATAAGATAGTCAGGCCATTCGGAATTGAAAATGACTTTCGAAGGGTTTGAACTCACCGTCAGAGTTGAAGACACCCGAGCCAAGTAGTGAGTTGAGCTGATCTTCTTCCATTTCACCTACGAAGAAGTTTTTAGTAAGCCGGAGTAATTCTGGAGGATTGATTACAAAATGCTCGAACCTTTGTGAAAGTCGTCAAACTGTGTCGCTAAGATTGCCTAAGAAAGTAAGTAATGGCCAGCCTATTGATTGAACAGTGGTTATTCCAATTAAACACTTACTTTGATATGCTCCGGTTCCATGGTCATTATCTTATTAGTAAACCCAACATGAGAAAATGTGTCAGGAAACGAAATAACCATTGGAAGTCAGTGCAGCGTTAGACGTACTCTGTCTGCTCCAAAGATCCGGAAGATATAGGTCTGACCGTATTGTCTGCTCCATTCAAAGAATCCCTCGGCTGTTGATTATTCGAACAGTAAACCTCTCCACTCAGCTCCAGTATTCATTCCGTAGAAAAATGCTTACCCATATACCCATTCCTTATCTTCCCAATAAGCTCAAAACTACCCCCTTTAACTCTCGGTACAAGCATTCCCCCTCTAGCCGCTGCCTCCTTCTTCACGCGTTGCGTATTGTACAAGGTCGAAATGATCCAATTCGCTGGGTGTACAGTGACCAATGCGGCTACCCAACCCCAAGTAGGGAGATTGACCCCGAACGGGAACTGTTGCAGTAGCTTTAAGAATAGGAAAGTGATAAAAGGCAGTTTAAAGGCATTTGGAAGTATGTCTTTGAAGATAAGTTCGATTCCGGGAGGTATTGCCATCGAAATGACACTGGTAGTCGGTGCAGGAGAGAATAGCCAAGAGCAAACGAGATTGGAATTGAAGGGAGGAATGTATTACACTGTAGTCCACTTCTCCCCCAGTCAGGTGGTTTATATAGAGCTGATTGACGGTTGTAGAGGAACCGGTACTCGTCAGTACAGCGGAATGATCATATCACGTCGATGCCTACTAATGTAGCAGTCTATTAAATTACGAACCTCGGTTGGTCTTTCGGCATGCAAAACGTGACACGGTACTTCGGTTGAATGTCAATCGTATTTTGTAATCAATTATGTTCGCTGGAATTTGCCGTTCAGCCGAGTGATTTAGTGTAAAATATACCGAGAAGTGAAAATCTTAAGTCTGGAGGGAAAAACCCAACTTAGAAGAGACTGAAGAATAAACTTGTTTTTGTTGGAATTCACGTTTAAATACGTAGCCCCTATTTTTGTAAATACTATTTAGACCATCACTTCTTCGGATGCATCCACATCTGATTGTCCTGGCTTCCTGCCGTCATATAGCAGGACAAACCAGAATATACTCACTGTGCTGGAACTCATACTTGACCTCTAACATCTATTCAACTCTTGATGCTTGCAAACACTGTTCTCTGAGTCAAATTTTCATTACCTTCAAGACCAAAATTCTGTGTTATTACACGGCAGAAAAAGAGTTGAAAACCAACTCAATGGCAAGTTAATATTTCCATGACTCACTTGGAACAAGTTTGTGTGATTACAGAAGAATTATGAGGCTGCTTGAAAGGAGGAATCATCTTTACATGCAACTTCTTGCCTCAGTCAGTCACCAATGTGGTCTTGTTTGTCAAGATCTTTATTAGCAGTGGGGCATCAGAAACTCTGGCTTCTTACACACCCAAGTGTGTGTGGTCCTGGATCAGAAGCCTTGAGCATGCTGCATGACTTCTTTGGCCCAGTAACAGTTGATGAGCCCATTCCGGGCCTCATACTTGCCATGCTTCATACAGAAGAATCACAATAGTGACTGGTGTGCTGATGACCCAGAAAAGCCAATGTATCCTTGCAACACTCGTATCTCAGGGCTGGGTCATCACATTTACTAGTATTTTTGCTCAGATATATCCTCTCCTACCATATATATAATTAGTGTACAGATGTTCACAATACTTGACCTTTATCAGCATGATTGCATTTTCTGTGTACTGCAGAGATTTTTGAATCAGCACCACAAATTACACATTTCGGATTGATTTTGCTTAGCTGGTTACACCATCCATCACAGGTCAGTGTTCCATTCATATTGTGCACATTCATATTTGAATAAATGCCATGAATATTCAATTGTAATCAGGGCATTAGAAGATTTTTTATGTCAGGGATCCAGGGTAAAAAAGATAAAAAGATTCTGCTTCTTCTGATAGAGTTCAGGCTTGCCTACTGTATTCTTTGGGTAAGAATGATATGGGTTGACACATTTTGGGATGTTAAAGTAAGCATCATAGGTCATTTACATTTATTTAACTTTCTGGGGACTCTCCAAATCCCTCTTTTATGCAGTTATCATGTGTGATACCTTGCATTGCAGTAAGTATAGTCAAGTGTTCTACCTCTGCCCATCCTTGAGCATTTTATGAACACTCTTCATCCTAATCCAAAGACCATCCTGTTCATGCATCAGTAAACATAATTTGAACTGAGTAAAAAAAGGCAACATTAAACGAAGTTCATTTTTCTTACCTTGACAGACATTGTCAAATGAGAAAACAATGTGACTTTATCCCTTCCCTTGGTCGTTCCGGGCTCCGGTTTCCATTCGGGAGGAGGTTGAGAAGGTTGGACGTCGAGCGCATGACTAAAGTCGTCGAATTTTTGGAGGAGTTTGATAAGGAAGTAAGAGGCTTCATTGTATGCAAACTGCCATGTTGTACACAAGGGAGGGAAGCGAAGTCAAAGGTTTCACAACATCGATTCAATGCCAGAAAAAAAATGAAGTGGAAGACACGCAACTTGTTGACCCAAACAGATCCTTGGTCCGGCATTGAAAGGGAGAAAAATGAATGGGTTGGGAGTGAGGTATTTGTGAAGACGCTCATCGAGGAAACGGTCGGGATCGAATTCGAGCGCTGTGTAGTGATTACAAGAAAATAACAATTAGCTTAAGTGAACTAACTAGAGAAGGGAACTGAGAACACATACCATCGGGTCCCCAGAGATCCTCTCGACGATGCATGAGGAAAATGCTGTATATACATCTATTTACGGATTCAATTGACGTGCAATAACTTGGACAGAAATAAAACAAGACAGACTTAGTCTTTGCAGGAACATACCAAGGTTTGCCGTCCTTGTTAGGGAGGGTCGTAGCATATCTGGGAGTTCTGAAATAATTTGATATTAATAGGCATATATATATGCGCATTCCATATGTGCCAGTGTAGGAGGATATGCCTCACCTTCCATCAACAGGTCTGTTTTCATTTAAGATTTGTTCGGATCAGTGACATGGGTAGAAAAAACTCGAACTTACACAGGCGGATACAATCTCAGTGTTTCTGAAGGGGAAAAAACGCTTTAGAAACCTCTTCAATTCAAATCCCAGTGTCTGATATACCCACCATTCAAAAAAGCACGCAAGTACTTCATTTCTCTCGTATCTTCATACGTCGGACGACGGGCGAACCCAACCTTCTCGGATATCTCAGATTTGAGACGAGCGAGGATGTCGGGGCGTTGGGTGAGGACATAGACGGAGAATGTCAGGAGAGAAGCGGTCTGATTCAGTGTAGCAGATATGATGAGGTTAGTAGGGTAAGGGTTAGAGGAGGGTGACTCACAGTGTCTCGCGCAGCCAGAAGGATGTTAAGGAGTTCATCCATGACGACTTTCTTTTCTGTATACCAAATACGTAGAGATAAAGTCAATCAGTTAGAATTCTTACTCAGAACGAGAGCCTTTTCCTATGACATTCAACTCACCTTTTGTAACCTTAACTAAATGCTCCAAAAATGTCTCTTCCTCCCCTACCTCCTTCATACTCCCACCCCCATCCTCACCTACTATATCCCCTTCCTCTTTCCTTCTTATAGCCTCATCCAAAATTGGATTAACAAACACCTCCAAGCCTTTCCTATACCCCGCCGCTTCGTCTTTCCAAAACTCAAAAAGACGCCAGTATCTGCCACGAATGCTTCGAAGAGTGATTGCCTGTTGGCCTTGGGTGAAGGCAGTGACGAATTTGGTAGAAGGGTGGGTGAGATAGGTGTCTGAGGAAGAGGAAGATGTGGGAGAGGATGGGGGGTATGGAAGACCGGCGGAGGTGGAGTCGACGGCTTTACCGAACAGGAATTGGGTTGCAGAGTCGAGGGTGAATCTAGCGACCGCGTCCTATGGAAGCATGTATGTATTTAATATATGGTTTCAGATTCGCATGGTTTTCTCCGGAACGCACCTGGAAATCTACGGGATAGCCTTGAGCGATTCGGTCTGCTAAGACGGAGATTGTCTCTTCGGCGTGTCTTTCGAAGACGTCGTAGTCGCTGATTCGGACTTTGCTGAAGAAAGGTCTCGTCATATTTCGATGGAATCTGAATTTGAGAGATGGATTGAGGATGTGAACGAGACACAGGATACGAATGCTTACTTCCACATCTCGCCTGGATTATACGAGTGTGAATAAGATAATCAGGCCATTGAGTTCGAAAACAATTTCCAGAGAATTTGAGCATACCGTCAGAGTTGAAGACACCCGAGCCAAGTAGTGACCTGAATTGATCTTCTTCCCTTTCGCCTACGAGATTTTCAGTGAGCCACGGTGATTCTGGAGTTGACTACAAAATGCTCGAACCTTTGGGAAAGTCATCAAACTGTGTCGCTAAGATTGCCTAGTAATGGGCCAATTTATGAATGTTACGAACAGTTTAGATTGCAATTAAAGGCTTACTTTGATATGCTCCGGTTCCATGGTCATTATCTTATAGTAAACCGACCATGGGAATACGTGTCAGGAAACGAGATAATCGTCGAAGGTCGTGGAAGCAACGTGAGACGTACTCTGTCTACTCCAAAGATCCAGAAGGTATATGTCTGACCATATTGTTTGCTCCATTCAAAGAAACCCTCGGCTGTGGATTATTCGACGTAAACCTCTTCACTCAGCCCCCAGTATTCATCCCGTAGAAGAATGCACGAAGGGCTTACCCATATACCCATTCCTTACTTTCCCAATAAGCTCCAAACTACTCCCTTTAACTCTCGGTACAAGCATCGCCCCTCTAGCTGCTGCCTCCTTCTTCACACGTGGCGTACTGTACAAGGTCGAAACGATCCAATTCGCTGGGTGTACAGAGACCAACGCAGCTACCCAAGCCCAAGTAGGGAGATTGACTCCGAACGGGGACTGTTGCAGCAGCTTTAGGAGTAAGAAAGTGATAAAAGGGAGTTTGAATGCATTTGGAAGTACGTCTTTGAAGATAAGATCAATTCCGGGAGGTGTTGCCATTGAAATGGCACTGGCAGTCAGTGTAAAGAGAAAGCGAGATAGGAATTGAAGGGTGGGATGTTACACCGCCAGTCCACTTCTCTCCCAGTCCGGTGGTTCATATAGAGCTGAGCGCTGATTGACGGTTGTAGAGGGACCGGTACTTAGTACAGCGGCGTGATGAGTATCACTAATCTATTCAGTCTGAGCCAGCTCAATCAAACTACGAACTTCGGCATGAAAAACGTGACACGGCACAGCCGGAGCTTCCGACTTCGGTTGCCAGACCAATGCCGCCGAATATCGGCATTCGGCCACTATTGACAGTCTGTCACAGTCTGTCACGATCACGCGTGATCGATCGAGACGAAAAATTGTAAAAGACTGCATAATTGTTATTTCCTACTACTTACTTTACAGCTTTTTTCAATATCCCGATGTCATGCCTTCCTTTGCTGTTCCTGGCATAATTTCCGGAGCTTGAAGACTCTTTCCGTCCTTGCGTCATGGACTTCTGATGTTGAGCTATTTCTCCCGGCATAAATGGTGTTATTACTGGGGACGTGGGTGTACTTTTTCTGAAAGTAGGCATCCCTCTGACCCTGCTTCCTCCCATTCTCCAGAGCCATATCACAAAACCCCAAAGTATCAACACAACTACTGCGCCAAGGACAATCCCGCTTATCATACCTGCACTGAGTCTGTTCGAGCTGTCGTTGTCGGGAGTTTGGCTCGTCGCAGTGGCTGAGCTTGTAACGGAGGTTGCTGAGAAACTCAAATCTGATGTGGTATTACCACTGGGAACAGCTACTTTTGTAGATTCGCAATGCGTAAAGGTGTTTCCGGATGTGGAAGCGATGTTTTCTTTTAGAAAGCCTTCAGTCCACCGGCTTCAGTCCAGAAATAATGAGTCTTCTGCTTGGTAGCAGTGCAGTAGATTTAGAGAACGTACTAGAACCATGACCCGTCTTCCCACCAAATTCTAGTATACATAGCGTCAAAGATCTTGATTGTATTATTGCACACAGCTGACTGGATATTTGTCGTAAAACTGATGAGGACCCAAGGTGAGTGATACTATCGTAGAATTTTATCAGTACTTACGATCTGTTACTCATTGGTGAGCAAGTTGCACCGTCAGATCGAGTGAGATATTTCAGGTACATTCCAGCTGGTGCATCAAAACCATTCGTCGCCTTAGTAAAACCTTGCTGACAACTGTTCAAGGAAAGGAATCAGATTATAAGAGCAACTCGAGTTTGCTTCAGCCTCAAATAAGGTACTGACGTGATACATAGCATGCTTAGACTGAACGATATCGAGTTGCAACAGCAATCTGCTAAATTGTGTCCGTTAAATGTATCGGAGAAAAAAGCAATTTAGTATTTTTACTCACCGACTTGTTCATTACAGGTATCAGGGGGAAGGCTGGTATTGAGGGTTCCAATCTGGTCTTCACGTTACCGTCAATCTTCTTTTTTCATCCATAAAGCCAAAAGCTCAGGGAAATGACCTACATTTGGAATTACACATCTGCCTCAGTCTCTGGTATGTCACACCTGCGGCGCGAATCTGAAGTTAAAGAGCAGTCATTATACAACTCAACCCATACTACTTACAGGGTGTTTCCCCAACTGCTTCCTTGTACCAATCTACCCCTAAATCCGCACATTCTGTGTGTGATTGCGACGCAAAAGAACAGAGAAGAGGAGAGAAGAATAATGTAAAGAGGAAAGAAGAAGAAACCATGAGTGGGGATCGGGTATCGGATTCGTTACTGCAAGCTGTCTTCTTTAACTCATTCATCTACTGTAGTACTTGTGGTCGAAATTGATCCGATGGGTAGTAGCAGTGTACAAACATGTACATCGTTCATCAATGTTCCTGATGTTCATATGCAACAAGAAATCAGCTACTATGCACTTGTATATCCGTTTCTCAGATACAATTTCAAATGAAAGTCCGTATATAGCCACAGGGCACAGCTGACTTTCTTCTCCCGAAAAAGGCTTCACACCGCATGGTATATCCATCTTCATTCACAAAATAACCTCGGTTACAGTTTCAAGTTCACCCTAGACATCAGTCACATCTACTGATATATTGGACATAAATAATTCTGCAGCCAGACAGGAAATCGTTTGCTCATAAGGATCCGAGTTGCCGATTATTCTGAACAACACCCGCAACTTTCTTTTACAGCTCGTGAGGCTGTCTCTCTCCCCCAAACTTGAATCTGTATAGCCCCGCTTGTTTCAATCGTCTTCCTCTCGACAGATCCCCGACATGCACGCGAGTTTATAGGATCGACTCACCCGGTTATATCCGAATGATGGAAATATGTGACAATGGCATTTTCAGAGACTGGGGAGATGAAAGAATAAATTTATTCAGTGCATAGCCTTGGATTACCACTAAGACTCATTAGGTAGCTTCCAAGACGCAACTTGTATGAATAAAACTCATTATAGCTAGTCCTATAATAAATCGAAAGGAAAAAAGGGTACAAGTTGCATACTAATATACTTATGCTGATCATGCTGATCATTTTCTCATGAAATCAAATGGCGTTTCAATAACTCGCGCTTGAGCGAATGATATCCGCAGCTTAATAGAAAGTCAGTCAGCTCCTGGAAAGAGTTAAAAAAAACGAAAAATGCACCTCTTTCCGCGATAACATAAGCCGCCGCTTCCATGGTAGTATGTCAGCGCATAACAAAGGATCAAGCAGTTACTGCAACTTACATTGTGTATGGCATGCAATATGTAGTGGTACAACCGATAAATCTGCCACTCTGACGTTTTTGGTTCCATATACTTTGAGGTCGGAATCTACCACACCGTTCTTATCTCGGGGGAGCATCGAGCATGACCCAATAGTGTCTAAATATGTTATCAGTTAGTTCAATGTGATTCTCATTCAGAAATAGAGAGATAGTCACGGAAAACAGTGATCGAGCCTTTCTTCACCCACTCTATGATTTGTATTTTGAGAATGTGGCAGAGCTATAGGATTGTTCCTTCCTAACTCACCTTCAAGTTGTTCATCAGTTTGGACTTCAGGTCCCGGGTTGTGTTCATGATCTTTGTTTTAAAGTCACTATGGTAGGAAAGCCATGAATATGTCACAACATGACTGACCTAGATTCTCCTTAAGTGGCATCGTCTGTGCGAGTCTCCTCAACCATTTGACAGTTTCAACTAGACTTTGGGTTTCTGATAAAAGAATGTCGATACAATTGAGCATTTCAAATCGAGCAAATATGCACATACCTATGTCATTCTCGAAATAATGCGGATCCATCTCTGGATTAGCGTAAGGGTTGGAAGAGGTCGCATGAATTGTACCCCGAGAAAAATTGTGATTGAGAACTGCACATAAAGTGTAATATTTTTTGCCGGGAATAGGGGCTACATTGTGCAATTGTCGAATGTTAGCTTATGGGGGCAGGTATGCGAGTTTGCAATGCAACCAGTCACTCACGTCTCGGGAATGAAATGTACCCAGGGAAACCAACAAGTTCCACATCTGGGTTCCCTTTCTCCGGATCAAGCAGGTCTAATAGCAGATTATATTGCTCTTCGAGACCGGGAGGATAAATGCCCTTGTTTATGCACTCTTCTATTTTCCTTTTCTGGGTAGAATATAAAGCTTTGGCACGATCCAACCCAGAGAAAGCAGATAGAGGAGCGTATGTAAGATTGGTGATTCCGATAGTATGTACACCTTTGCCTTGCATGCTATTTGTGTCCTTTTATGAGATTGTAGAACAGATGGACAAAGAGAAGTACATACAATAGCTTTCCCTGATTGACGTATTCTTTTTCGTCTCGGAGTATATCAAATGTCATATCAGGGCAGTCTTCCTTCAATTCTATTGACAGAATCAGACATAGCCATGATAGAGTAGGGGATGATACCTACCGTATGCAACCCCGACGACCTGATGTTCCTGTACATTCTCACCCACTCCAGGAAGCTCAATTCTGAGCGGTATGCCAATTTGTTTCACAACATTTGCTTGGCCGATGCCAGAGAGTTCTAGAATTTGGGGAGATTTTATTGCCCTAGGCAGAGGTTCAGATCCGCTCAATAGTTAATATGTTAATCAAATACATACCCGGCACAGATTACCACCTCCTTGTGCGCATAAGCTGTTTGACAAGTCTTATTATTGATGCAACTAAACTGGACGCCGGTGGCTACGAGGTCACCGTCACCAGATGTCTCAGCACTTTCAAATATTATGTTGTGCACAAGGGCTGACGCAAGGACAACAAGATTTGGCCGAAGGAGATTTGGTCGAAGATAAGCCTATCGGTAATTGTTGATCAACCTATTTTATGTGATTATTTGGACGGGATCCTTACTTTAGTAGCGTCAACGCGAGAGTGGTCAACGGGATCATATGTTCCTATGTTGATATACGCTCCATTGGGCTGATTTTGATTTGTTAATTATCAGTTGAAATTTCGGGACAAAGTACTCACATTGCCGTGATACGGTGCCGGGGCTTTCGGAATACCCATCTTGATAAGACTCTAGTTTTTATTAATCAAAGGCCGTTAGTCGGGACCCATTTCTATCTGAAGAACAGTACGTTTTACCTCTCTAAACTTGACGTCGCTGTCAATAACATTGGGAAGGGAGACTTTCACATTTCCTAGTTCAATGACACAGATGAATACTACAAATTATCATATTGGAACTGGTGGATTGCATACCTGTTCCATATGATTTTGTAGCATCCCAAATTTTCCATCCTTCTACCTGGAGCTTACTTTTGTCGACGCTAATTAAGTTTGTGAGACGACGGGAAAATTAACATAGATACAGAATACTGACTTGTAAACTTTGTTTGAATAACGTTCAAACATGTCCCAGTTCCATCCTGGGTTACCAAGTCGCTCCCAGTCTGAGTAAATTTGGATCATTAAGGAGATTCCTTGAGATATACGTGCAACTCAGAAAACCACTTACTGTCAACGTCGGCCTTAGGGGGATGAACCCAGAGTTGGAAATTTATAGAAGAACTACCTCCCAGGGTCTTTCCTCTACAAATATAAATTTGATGCCACGAATAAGATAAGTCGCTTTGAAAAGGGAAGCATAACATATCCGATGGTTTGACACACCTGTTCCAATTATAAGTCACGTCGAGGCCATGTTTTTGGGGGGTCTGACAAATATACAGTCAATTTGACATTGAGTAGTCAAGATCATCAGATACTTACTGTTTGAAAACACCAATCCAAGTCCGGGTTACCGAAGTGAAAGCCATGTTGTGAGGATTTAGCTAAGTGTTCCCGAATGTGGGCAAGAAGGCAAAGTGGTTAGATATCAGAAAATATTCGTGAAACGATGTACGCGTAGACACACTTATGAGAGGATGATCAAAATTAGCAGCGCCAGCTTCAAGTACAAGAACAGAGATCCCCGGATTCTCAGATAGCCTTGTAGCGATTGTTAGGCCGGTTGTCTGATGAAGACAAGTAAAGGGAAAACAATCAGTGCGCTATCATACTTTACACGAGGACGAAGCATACCCCTCCACCTGTGATATCAAGTGGTCTCAGCATGTATTTTCCATAGTTAAGAGTTTGAAGGCTTACCAACAATGATATAGTCGAATGACTTTTCAACCACATCGGTAACGGAAGAAATGGGCATAATGGTTGCTGAAGAGAACTTTTCAGAAAGATGGGGAAGGAATGATGCTTTAGAAATGACTGCCCTTTTATGCTATGACAACGCTGGCAGTGGAAGGCCGACAAATCTTGCGATGGTTAACCCGTTGTATGCGGCAGCTACAGCAATAAAATAAGTTGTTGTCGTAAGCCGGATCAATTATAGTTTCTTCCGATGCCTTTTAAGTCGAAAGCTGTGGCAAAGACTCCTGTAAGTGTTATCTTCCACTCCGATAGTAGGCTATTCTTACTACCTAAACGGTCAATACAAAAAACAGTAGATTACACGACTTGAAATTTTGCACCATACGGATTCAAGTGTTCCACATACTTACTCAGCCATGGCAACTTTGCATCACGGGTAATTATGGGCGTCTATAGTGACGCTGAAAAATTTCCGACATAGAAGTAATCTGAATCAAGCTCGGAAAATTCTCCATGTCAGACATAAATGGATCAGAGAAGTGATCAGAACTTAGTAGGATCTGTTTAGAAACAAAGCACAAAAGAAAGAATTTATTGATCCAAGATTAAGGAGCATACGTCTCGAAACACAATACGGGATGATCGGAGTAAAGGAGCACACTGATTCATTCCCGCCTTTGGGTAGCGCACACGAGCTAGGCAAGCTTCATTTCTCGTGTTACGAGGGCGACCAGGGATAGTGCCGAAGAACCCGTCCGAGTGCTTACATGAGACTTTCGGCCCGAGTCACCGATTTCGTTGTGATCGGGAGGTTGTAACAGGTCAAACTCACAGATGTACTCGGTCCACACGCTGCTACAATGCTGTCCTTCTGCGCTGAACTTTGAGAATTTCTTAAACATGCACAATAGTCAGAAGAGAATAATATACGCTTTGATCAGCGATGGCTGTTCGAAAAAAGTTTGAGTATAAGTGCAATTGATGCCGAAATTCGAGTTTTGAGAACTGCAATTTCCTGATATTTCTTGACAAAGATCCATCATCTGATGGTGGGCGTATGTCTCCTCGAGTTTTCCCACAAGATTTTATCTTTGGAGGGTTTACTACATAGTTGCCAGCTGACACCCATCGTCCAGTATCTACTATTTTGTACGGGGAAGCTGCGCAAACGGGGAAGCTGCGCATTTGGCAAATATCTCTTGTATTAGGTACTTGGGTGTGCATTTGGGGGTCAATATCCAGAGCAGAATACAGTGTTTCTTTGCATACGAGAGCTCGTTTAGGTTGCTTCAGTGCTCATTGAGATATCGGATCAAGATGGTGCCATTTTTGGCAAAACACGTGAATTCCTTACATCATCAAACCTCTGTGTTCGCATCCTGCTGCTGTAGGACGAGAACCATTGCATTGTTACCCACCATTTTGGGCTCATTCTCCTCCATTTAACACTGGTATTTCTATCGGAAACCTCATTTATCTGTGCTGCACGCCCTCCCGGAGTTTACTGACCTCCTCTGCTTGCGTTCTTGTCTTTTTTAGGTTTCAAGTCACAAAAGTGTTCGTCCTATTTCGAAGACAGCAGTTATTACTATGCCCCGAAACTTGATGAGCAGAGTATCTCGACACAGTGCAATGCTTTAACTGCCTCAATATGTTTTTCGAAGTTTTTTAGACAAGTCCAATGTCCCAGAAAGCGCCCGAGTGCTAGTTGGAGCCCTTTACAGAGAAGATTATAGATGTTGGGATTTACGAAGAACATGGGTCCAGATAATGACTAGGTGCGTTTAGCTTCTTCTTAGCTATCCTCCGATGCTGAATTTGGGGCAGGGTTATTGTTCAACTCCGCTGTTTGAAGCCCACCTTGATGGAAGTTGCTCTGAGCACGAAGCCGAAAATTTTCTTACAAGTAAATATCACCTCTCTATTTGAATAATATGGACAACATACAAGTTTTATGCACATTTCCACCTCTCAACACACGATATACCCCCAGCCTGTGTCCAATTGTCCTGTAGACGATGCCATACTTCATGGAGGCAGTTGAGCAGTCGGTTTGAGTCAACAGAGTCTGTATCACCGAAATTTTCATTTTTCTTGTTATTGGTGGCTCCCTCAAGTCCACGAGACTATGTGCAGTGCGTAGTATGACTGGTACGCCCTCTGCTCGGCCTCTGCAGGACACTCGGGCGGACGCAAGGTTGCAGTTCCCACGGCTGCGCAGCTTCCCCGTTTTGGCCAAAATCGCACTCGCGCTCGAAGAATATTCACTGAGCAACCTCAACACATGATAAAAATCCCAGAATTTTATCAGAGACACCTAAGATACTATGCTTTTGAATGGTATAAAAATTTTTATGCAAAATGTAAGGGATCAGAAGATATTGAACGAAAACCCTAAGCTGCGCAGCTTCCTGATATTAAATAGTAATGTCCAAAATTTACACCCACATGGTAAGATCAGATAAAAAAGGTCTATCTCCAAACCTATAAGTATCATCCCGTCGTTCCCCTGTCTAGACAGTGCCTTGTGAAGTTTGACACAAGTTATCACAAGTGCCGACGTAATTACATAGACCATCGGAAATTAAAGAACAAAAAATGAAGCTTGTCGATCCCAAACGCACTGCCATGGGTCCGGATCAGTAAAGATTGGCTCATTTTGTTGCATAGCACTTGCTCGCCAGAAAGACGGGGTTCAGAAGGACAAATACTCGCTCTCAAAGGATCTTTCTGGCTATTACTTTGAGAATGTAAACGGAAAATTTTACGGAAAGTAGGTAAGTATTATATAATAATGACCTTTTCGGTGTAGACCTCGAATCTTTTTCAGTGTTCATCGACATCCTTCAACTCGCATAGTACGACGATGTGATTGCCATTTGGTAATCGAAGGACTCGTCTTACAAACCCACCGCTTAGCATACCTTGTGACATTCTTATCGTTGGCATTCGATGCCTAATGCCAACTTGCCGGAACTGGAATCCGGCATGCCATTTAACTCCCTATGTATCTATCTATGAACTTACGACCTTGTATTTGCCACGCGAAATGATCGCCCACTTCCTTTTATCAAAATTTTCACTTCTACTCAATAAGACTAAATGCTAGTGTATTACTAGAAAGGTCGAGCAGGCACACCTGCATGGCCATTGCCGCGCAGCCTTGTCAACTTCTCTATCGAATTCCAACAGTTTACTGTCTACTCCACATTTCATGATTGACATGAATACATGGTGTTCAATGTTCATCAATGCCAACAGCTTTTTGAGATCTTTGGTGCGTCAGATCATTGTATAGGCCGGAAATGAATTTCCCGACAGCAACGATGTTTGATGACAACTCCCAAAAAAGATATTCGGAAATGTTGACGCGGATCAGTGTGTTGAAGTTCCTGGGATGTGTCTACTAGTATACGGACAGCATCAAATTTTTGGATGTTGTCTGTCGGGAATTATAGTACTTTAAGTGGCTATAGACTGTCGAATTTGACTTCGGCATTATACATTAATTGCTTGTAAGCCAAAGGCTACAAACACTCCTACCTCCTTCCGTCCTACGAGCGACCTTCAGATTCTAGTTCGCTTATCTTATAATAAGTACTCTGGTTTTTAATACGAAGCGGATCAAAAAACAATAGACTACAAGACTTAGAAAGCTCTGCGATTGCAAACATATTCTGTAAAATTAGGTTTTGATCACTCAAGTAATTTCGGAAAAACTTAAGAGTGCTTATAGGCGCCATAACGTATCTCATAAGGCCATAAGCGCTTTCAAGGTGGGTTTCTCGAGCGCTTATGAGGCGATGTATTTTCCTTACCATGATCATTCAGTTCCTCCGACATACATCTTATTAACAATAAGAACAACCTGAAGTGAACTGGAAATAGCATACGGAGGGAAAAAAGCTTTGCTGCAGCATTTGCATTGGCAGGAATATAACCGTACTTCAATGTTGGATTTAGCGTCACTGCCTCAATGATCTTCAGTTATACAGCATTTCTGAAGGTCGTTAAACTTTGATAGTAAGCTGTAACCGCGAAGCTAGGACTTTAATTTTGACTTACAGACAAAAGGACCGTTTTTCACGCATATGATGTGACAGATATTTTTATATTCGGTGTCGGCACGACAAGTCGCTTTGAGCGGTTTCCCGTCCATTCTGACTGCTCGCATTTCATAGTTGGTGACTCAGAGTGCATCATACGGTCACCATCGATTCCACTAGATTTGAAATTTCCCAAAATGCACGTTCCCGAGATGTTATTCTTCCCTAAAGGGTCAAGTCATCTTTGGCCGCCAGTGTGTACAGACTAATGCCTAGTGAATGAACTAAAGTTGAGAATAGCCTATTGTCGTACCCACCAGGAGCTACATATGCTCCACATCTAGCAAAGGCGAGCATCGGAGAAAGAAATTTCGAGTTGTACAATTGCCAATAATGCCAAAATCCGACGCAGATTGTACAGCGTACCTTTCCGACACATACGGTCTATTGATTGTTCACTGGTATGTCCAAAAATGGAGCTACCAAGCCCCGAGCTTTATAAAACCGCATGATTGGAAAAGTTAGAGCCAAGTCAGAATGAACTCATCTTCTTCACCACCTGTCTCGCAAGAAGTACTCCTAATGTATGTATCTACTCCCTTGGCCATTTTGTCACTTCCTGACGCTCAGAGTCAATCTTCTAGTGTCGGGCCTATAGTATGTTTCCTTCAGCCATTTTGGACCAGTTTTAATAACGTGTGGATAATGTCCAGCTTATTGGCACTATGATTTCATATTTACTCTTTGGCATAGTCATCGTTCAAGTCTGTAAGTATTACGACTCGAAATCTTTCCTGGATTAAGACATTTGACAGATTTCTACTACACATCTTTTCCCAATGACAAGACCTTGATTAAAGTCTCCGGTACATCGAAATCTTTACTACAGCTATCTTATGCCCTAATACCAATACGTTTATAGTCTACTCGTTATTTCTGATGGATATTTTCCAGACAATTGCAATCAGCTCAACAGCTTGGTCATTCCTTTGTGCTGGCTGGGGACGCCCAGAAAACCTTCACTTGACTGATTGGGGTTTTGGATTAATCCCAATGTTCTGCGGTGTTTGTAAGTCAATGTAACTTTGGGCATTTATATATGACCGACATTGTCGATAGGCTCTGCTGCAGTTCAGATGTTTTTTTCATGGCGTATTTATTCTCTTGGAATGAAGATGCCACAAAAAAAAATGTTCTGGATAGCGATTGTTTTCATAATCTGTGTATCGCTTGCTCAAGGAATCGCATCCGTGGTCACAACTATTCAGGTGAGGACCATGACTGAATTGTATGAGATGATACTGACACCATCATCACGCTGGCAGTGGTATTTTGTGAACGATATTCTACAAATTCATCGCTTGTTTGGAGTTGCTGCAGTGAGTTTAAAGCGCGAATATTTGGAAAATGAAATTCATTTTTTTTTTCTCTTCACCAGGTATGGCTTGCTGGCAGTGCCATTTCAGACATCTTGATTACTTTCTGCATGGGCTACCTTGTGAGTGGTTTTGACTAATAATGAAGCATCAGCTCTGAGACTGGTACATTATAGTTGAGTTCTGCACGGGCGAAATCTAGGCAAACCCATTTTCATGGTCAGGCAAGACCGACAGAAGCGGCTCTTTCACGTTTGATTCGTATTTCTATTGAAACTGGAGCGATTACCTCGGGTGCCGCCATCCTAGATTTAATCTTCTTTCTACACTTCAGCAATAATTCTTTACACCTATTAGTGTAAGTTATAACGGAATTATTTGTCAGGCTCAAACTGAATCATCCCCAAGCGCATTTATTCTTTCGAAGTTGTACACAAACACCTTTTATGCATCTTTGAATGCACGAATTTCACTTCGGAAAGACGCTGACAAAAATTCAAACGCTGGCGTTCACAATTCCATCACGAGATCTGAGGAGATCGTGGATACTTGCCCAAGCCATAGCTTGAACATCAGGCAAATGTTTTCTCCATCAAACGTTTTTTCCCTCAACCAACATATCGATCAATCTATGATCAACAAGGTCTGTTCCAGACTTCAATCAATGGCTAGATTACTAATGCCTAAACAGAATCTAAATGGACGATGTTTAGACGATGAGCAAAACGTGATTCCAATGGTATCAATCGTTAAAGAGACCTTTTCTGTATGATATCTATAATTTATCCATTTAAAAAAAGCGGTCCCTGAGTGGGCTCGAGAGCATATGTATGGTTCATAAACAAATTATCTAGGTCACCCTATTTTCAATATTAGATAGTAGGTACTACGGATTTAAAAATGAAAACACTGGGGAAATAAAAATCACGATTTTGTCAAAGTCTTCCCCTAGATTTGGTGCTCTCCAAATGTAGAATACATATTAAATACGGAATGTCAAGTTAAGAGTATATGTGATTACACAAGAATGGTTCACAAGAATGGTACTTGAGATATACATGGTTCGACGCACCGGATGATAACCGACAGGGTTATGCATTACGTAGAGTGGCACTAGTACGGCGCTACCTTCAAGGCATGGTGAAAGATGACGAACAACTTTGAATGCGAATCGTCGTCGGTTAGACCTGTAATCGACTAATTAGTCTTAGGATAGGTGCTGACCAGTGCAACAAGTGCAGCTTTCCGTGACACAATACGATGGGTCCTTCTCTAGACTCATTCTGCCCGGAACTGTCGAAATTTGAATTCCTGCCGGTGTTACGAAAATTATTGAGACAGGTCAATGTCAGATTGATCCCGTCCTTGCCTCTTGCTCGGCTTGTCTCGGCTTATATTCACATGAGCATGTGCCGTAGTTAGGCCACACGGCAGCGGCGACACCGATTAGTGCAGGTGCACTTTTGGTAACGAGGGCTCCAGCAATTAGTGCTGTAACAAGCCTCTTAAACGTACTGGCGTACTGGGGTAGTGGCTGCGGTGAAGGAACTTGCATGTGTTACGCGTTGTTTCCATTATCGTTGTTGGGGGACGGCAAATGAAAGAACGTTGGTACGTAAGCCATCACTGCTGGGGCCCAAGGATTTTTAACTGGGAAAAAACTAAGGCTAACTTTCCGGGACATTTTTGACAGCAAAGATATTTAATTTTGGATTGGCAAAGATTTCGCAAAGATGCCGCATCTTTGCAGCATTATACATTGTAAATAAATAGCATCTTTGTACTTGCAAATAAAATACATTTACTCAAATTCAAAATGTTTGCATCTTTGAAAGGGAAATATGAAACATCTTTCATCTCTTTGAGCCACAAAAGTTTGCATCTTAGTGTGATAAAACAAAGATGTTTCATATTTCCCTTTCAAAGATACAAACCCTTTGAATTTGAATAAATTTGCAAGTACAAAGATGCTATCTATTTACAACGTATAATGCCGCAAAGATGAGGCATTTTTTCCAGATCTTTGCCAATCCAAAATCAGATATTTTTGCCATCAAAAATGTCCCAGAAAGTTAGCCTTAGTCTTTTCCTAGGGTATTTTTGCCCATCAAAAATCCTTGGGCCCCAGCAGTGATGCATCGCTGCGCGTGGCGGAAACAATTACAAGGCCGTTCGAAATTCAACGGCATGCGGAATGGCGGTTTGTTATGGCCGGCAAATACTGAATACATGATTATGTGACTCTTTATTCCATATGGAGAATACATCTAGAAAACAACACAGCCACCTGCGCGAGTCGGGTTAGTAAGGACGAGTCCTCTGAAGTCGGCCTCGTAACTTAAAAGAGAACAAAGGTATTCCTCCTTTGTCCAGCGGCTGTCCGCAAACTATTACATTCAACAGTAGCGTCTCATGCTTCTTTCCATTTTCGCTTAGCAACTTAGACTAAACAGTCGGTAGAGACCAGGAACATACTCCCCTGGACCTTGTACTGATGACTTGCGCAATGAAGACTGGCGGCGATCATGAAGGCTATGTAATTTGCTCTTATATTGGCGGCCCTGCTTACGGCTCTCGTCCTAGGTTTTCGCTCATTCGTCATGAAGGTGGCGCATTCCCATGACGACAGTTCATCGACCAGAGGTATTCATGCTTTAGCTTCCAGGTCCGGACCTTGTTCAAAGTAAACATAAAAGCGCCCTCAATCATAGGTTCTCCAGCCATTAACTTCTCTTCCTCTCATAACTTCTCATTCACTTTCCGACACAGAAATCCGACATGCAGTCAAAAATCACCAGTCGCGATCGTAAAACCAGTTCCGTGAAATCTAGTGGTACTATCAGAGTGACTGTTTCTGGTACCACCATCGATATTCACCCTAAACAAGCTAAGGATAAGAGTGCTCGGAGTCGTAGAGAACAGAGTACTCCTATTCGAATCAAACATTCACCTAAATGTTCGTGAGATATCCATTTTAAATATATATTCGTTTTTAATTTCTACATGCGAATAGTCTCTGTTGATGATCCCGAGAACGACTGGCTCTGTCTGTCAAGTGACAGTGTCTTATACGGTCTTCGTATCGAAAATGCTCGTGTCAACAGCAAAGGCATTTATGATCCTGACTCTCTCGACTTACCCTTGGATCATTTGGATTGGCATATAAGACTCAACATCCGATCGGCAGTTTGCGATCTTTTGTTCGAGCATATGTATAATGGACCGAGGACCAATTTAGAGACAATCTCTTTTGAAACATTGATTGAGCTCACAGAGGCGGCGGAGGAGTACAGAGTATACTCGGCCATAGACTGCTGCAAGCATGCTTTGAGGTATATTCCGTGTACTTACCCTCTGTGATTTATTGTTGTATTGACTCAACGAAACTAGGAAACATGTCCCTACTAATCCTCTGGAAGTCATGAAAATCGCAGCAAAACATGGTTACCGTGACGAGTTGCTGCAAGCAGCTCCCTTTGCGATTGACACGCCACTTCCAGTCATGTCTACAGTCTTACCTCGAGACCTGCATATGACTTGGGTGAGTCTACTTTTATATTTTTTTATCTGAACGAATCCTTATGTTAACTTAAATGACCCAATTCTAGTGTCGTTACCGTGAACAGTTTGTCAACACCCATCGTTTTGCCTCTGAATCATATCCTACCGAGCACAGTTGCCAGCACTGGAACGGTGTCCTTCTCGGTGTTTTAACCAAACTCCGAGGTGAGCCCGGAGACGTTTTGGGCAGAATTGGGGCTATTTTTCAAGAGGCGGTTATTGGAGTTGCAAGGAAGAATTCTAATGGGCTCAATGCTTGTTGTATCGGTCCGTTGACAATTTGGAGGAAGGATATCACCGCCAGGAGAGATAAGCATGAGCGATTGGAGATACCGAATGGGATCTTGAAGAATTGATGAAGTCTGCTTCAATGATGAATCTTGTTTGACATACTCAAGACAATCCTGGACTTGGCGGAGCTTTACTTTTTCTTCTGGATTTTCTTATGTCTCTTTCTACTACTTCTTATAATCCACTTATGACATCGACAGTATAGTTAGATTATTCCTAATTACTAATAATTATATCTTGGAATTACTTGTTCTCCAGTTTGTTTAATCCCATTGTCTTTATTTTATTGAACTTTTAGTCCTCACGATGGGTAGCTTCTTTGGGTACTTGACCACTATGGATTTTCCTGGAAGTAAATCTCAAGGGAGATACCAATTTTCTTGCGTATTTCCAGAGCAGCAAGACAAGAGACAGAATTACTATCACTGCTGCGATAGCTTTCTCCTTTCAACCTTGAACTGTCTCGTCTCCGACAGTACTACGAATGCTAAGTGCTATACTATGTTGCAGTCTCCTTGTTTCTTTCGCACAGTGCGTTTTTGCACGATAAACCTTGCAAGTTGTACCCTGAGACCCTAAGTTACAATCTTGGTCGGAGTCCCGATGATCTGCGTCCTATTGACTTTTTTGCGGTCGCAACATTGCGCGTTGCGATGAGCATGGGCCCAAAGGACGGAATGTGGTTATAAAGATGCAACGCACATACTACCGTAGAGGCTGTACATATACTCCTAATCATCTAACAGTGTGTTAATTGTCCAAGTCGTTCTGGTAAAAGAAGAGAGGAATTGGAGCAACAGACAGGCTCATTGGTTCAAAGTTCAGGATAAACTATATGCAAACTCAGTGGTGTCCTGATCTCAGCGACACCACGTTTCTGGCACCACGCTTATTGCGGTAGCCGTGTATTCTACCTACCTACCTACCTACCTACCACCTGATATGGATACCCAATATATCGAATAGCTGTAGGTCTCGTGATTCAGCCGAGCTCGCAATAAGTTGTCCTTGAATTTGTACATATTCTTGTTTGGACTCATTATTGAAAGGATGTTAAACAGAGACTCAGTGATTGGTATTCTGTGCACACCATCAGACTTTCGCAATTTGTTGGGTGCGGTGTTTTTTGACCTTTGGAAACGCATCTTCGAGAACTGATCATAAAATATTCACTGTCCGTCTTCAGTGATTCTGATTGGTGGCCGTTTGAGTGTGGCATTTCATTTTTCCCATGCAAAGAAGGATATGCTTCTCTGCGGGAAATTTATCCTGTACGCTCTATGCTTCGGTCTTTGGCTTACCTCCAGGTACATGGGATTATCATGATTTATCACTGGTTTAGATCACGACGTCTGCCAGCATCTTGGCGCTTTGGACTTGAGCTCTGATTATTTTCATGGAAAGAGATTAGAACTCGTATCTTGTCTCACCTCGTTCTACTAGTCTAAGCTACTGTATTTTTCATCATCACACCTTTTGTCACTGTTCGCCGCACCTACCTACGAGTGATATTCATCACCTCAGCATCAGATCAATCAGAAGCGAAAGAAGATGGAAGAACTATTGATTGGATACCGTTGCGTTGCTAGGTGTTGTAAAACATAAACATAGTCGACTATACTTATGTTTGGGGTTTGACTCGAGAGTAGTATTGAAGACATACATATAAAGTCCAGCAAGTATCTTGCAGCTCTTCTGTAAGCCAAATTCTAGACTCGGGACCTGTCATTCGCGAGAGTTGTGATGACAGTGGAGTAGCCCAAGGCTGCTCTAGAGTAATGGAGAACCAGACTGGATTGAGCTCAGTGCTAAAAACATTAGGCAACTGTTAGGGAAATGCCGAATTCCGCCTGATCTGGAGTGTAGGGATGCCGATAATTTCTACAGTCGATCACACCGTCTTGATCGACTGTCATCAAAGTCTTACAGATAAGGCTGGTTCGAGTTTAGTCAAATCATGTGCTGCGTGATGCGGCCATGAGTTGGTAACTTCGAATAACACTTAGGGCAACGGTGGGTACTTACACCCAATTTCTGCGCGCACTTGAGAATCAAGAGTATTTACGGGTAAAAGATGGCACAAAGAATCAGTGCTATAGACTCAACAGTATTTTCTAGCATCTTTCTCATATTTAATTCAATAGACCCATTAAGTATATTGGGGATTGTTCCCGTCGCAGACGCGGTACATATTTGGGAAAATTGTGATTTAAACTTGCACCAAATGCAGTGCAAATACCCACCAGAAACCCCAAATAACACATAATTGGCTGTGGCATCATAAACTATCATATCATGCAGAGGTCACCCAGGGTATATCATCTCAGATCATCCTATATATTGTTTTGGCTGTTTTGGTGATTTGATCAAAAATCCTTCATAAAGGAGTGCCTTTTCGCTGCGGAAAATTTTCCCTCTCTCCTGACAATGTCTTCCTATAAACCAATACTTTGGGCGCTATTTGTTCTAAATACCGCTTGGGCGCAAGATTTTGCCCCTTCCTCGTCTTGGCGTGTGAGTGCTTGCTGATTCCTTCAATGAGCTTTAATGAGGGGGGTCGGATCCCTGACCAATTCTTGATTTATTCTTCCAGAAACCGAACGTCGTGATATCTCCTGCAAATCGAATTAGTATTGCCAGTGCAGCTTTGGAAGAAGCACTGAGTCAGATCGGACCCTCTGGACAGTTTGATGGTAAGACTCGTGGAGTCGATCTCCTTTTCAATGGTCAAATTAACTTCGATGTTCATACTAGGCCTGAGTTATGGCACAGCAGGAAGCATTTATGCTCAAATGGCCGAGTTTGACCTTTTGACGAACCAAACAAGATACAAAGAACAGCTCAAGGGTTATTTTCGTCTAGCTGAAAATAGTCGACCAAATTTCTCAGACCAGTTGTGGGTACATCACTTCTTCACATAGTGGAGCAGATTCCTGACAACAGATCCTGACCCTAGTGTCAGTTTCATTGCGATTCCTTATTGGTTCATCATGCTGAAGTTATATACTTACTATGATAGCTGGTTTTCGGATTGTGAGCCTACTTCCTTGACTAGTTTACTTATACAATACGTGTTAACAAGAATCAGGTACTACGGGTATGCTGCAGCTCGTGCTTATGTTGCCTACCAGGATGAGGATTTCCTAAACTTTGCTGCTGTGGCATGGAACTCGGCGAGGCAATACACATTGTCTGAAGAAGACGTTCAATCAGGGACTATAGCTGGTAAAAACTTTTCAATATCAAGCAATTGTCAAGGCAGTGAGTCTTTCATTACTTTTCACTATATGATAGGTTAGATTGATATGAATGCCATTTAATGTTTGGAAAGTTACCATGGCAGGTGGATCATTCTCGGTACGGCTTTGTTTTGAATGCGTTGATAGCTATACGTGATTAAATTTGATGATTTAAAATCAGACTACTGATGAGAGTAGCCCAGACTTGGATGGGCCCGCAACTGGGTAGGTCCTAAATTTTATTAATGTCACGCAGTGGATCCTCATTTATAGCTCTGAACTCCTCAGAAACTTCCTCGTGTGAGCATGAATCCTTCTACATTATTATCCCATTTCTGGATTCTCATGAGATCCACAGGCTATCCGCCTTGCTCGCCGAAACAACTTCAAACCAGACCTACCTTCACGCGGCCACTCAATCCAAAGATTTCATCCATGCTCATCTGTATAATGTCCAAAATATTGTACAACATACGATCTCCGCGAATCGTGAGGACTCCTGCAAAACTAAAGACCAGCAAATAAATTCATGGGACTCTGGGCTTATGATTGAAGGATTGGCAGTCCTTGCATCGGTTACACAGGAGGAGTCTACAAAGCAGTTGTAAGTACGTCCAAAATCTGCAATTAAAAATTTAGCCTTGACTATTTACCCAGACGCGATGCGACAGTTTTTTCTGCGGTTAACAACAGTGAATGGCAGGGGTTAGACGGTGTAATAGCAAATGGGGGTGAACGAAAGTCTTTATTCTCTAACTGATCTTTTTTCTAAAATAAATGGCATGCACCTTAGATGGAAAAACTGGTGATCGATTTATAGTTCGAGGTCTGGCTGCCGCATATAATCGAAGTTCAGCCCCATCAGACTTACGCAATTATCTAAAAAGCTACTTGGGAGTACAGGTAAGTACGGGATGTCTATACCTTCTTTTTCACTTGCTTACTTTTAATGACCTTCAAGTACAACGCTGTTCTAGACCTAGCAAGTATGGGCACCAATATTTACGGTAACTTATGGCTGGGCCCTGCAGCATCTCAGTTCAATGCGGACAACCAAACGGATGCGCTTGGTGCACTGCTTGCTGCCATTCCTCTTCGTAATGATTCCCAGTCCTCACCATCACCATCTCCAACCATGTCGCCATTGTCAACTCCTAATCCCCAATCCCACTCAAAAGCTACTATTATAGTTGCATCTGTGTTGGGAAGCTTGGCTTTCTTTTCGCTTACTGCATTCTTCTCATGGTTCCTTCTCCGATGTCGACGCCGTAAACGAAGGACTTTCAAGCGGGATTCAAGCGCTTATGAAGGGCAATTAAGTCCTTATACCGTTGCACCTTCTTCGTCGTCGTTGTCATCTGAAGCCAGACACGGCCCTAAAGGTGTTTTACCGTCGGTGATGGCATCACAGAAATACCGTCATCGTCAAGGCAGCAGAACCACCGAAAGTCATGCAAATCCGAGGCTTTCAATGCTCCAGCGATCAGAAACATCACAAAGCTTGTCACCATCAGCTTTGACCCCAACAGAAGTGTATCCTTCAAGGTCCAATGCGGCTCGAGGACCGATTGCAGGATTATTTGGTGGCAGAAATGAGATGTCAGTGGCGGAACTGGTTAGCATGCTGAATGAAAGATTGCAACCAGGGCACTGGCATGAGGACGAAATGCCTCCAGAGTATCGAGAGGAGATCCAGAGTCAACCAGGGGGTAGAAGATGATGCAGGTTTGTTTTGGGCTTACTTGTGCTTCTTTTTTGAATGTTCACGGAATCAACGCATACTAATAAAGCACTGGATGCATCGCTATATAGTTCAATAATCTCTATTTTATTTCGTCTAGTATGTAGCTAATTACGAGGCCGACTGAAAGAAAGACTCGCTTTTACACCTGTTAAGAGAAAAATTTGGTGTGTCCCAGTGACTCTACCCGGGTTAAAGGTTTCACAAGAGGCGGCTTAGATCGGAAGGAGTTTCTGATGCCCGATTGGTAATAAACGTCTCGACAGATCACATTGGTGACCGACCGAGACGAGAAATAAGTAGACGATTCTTCGGTCTCGAAAAGGCCGTAGGTAGTATATATGTACCTAGAATTTGAACTTTTTCAGCTTCATGAGTGGGCCATCGCTGCGCGTGGCAGATACGAGGCCGGGTTGTTGACTGCTGGCAGCTGTAACGCGGCTCGAGTCTGAGCGGAATCTTCCGTGTTTGAGATCCAAATGGGGATGGTACACGAACTCGACACAGCCACCTTCTGCGAGCTCAAGTTTAGTAAGGACGAGTCCTTCGTAAACTCCAGCCTCGTAGTTAACAGATCGCTGACACCGAGCTGCCCTCCGTCCATGGGGTATGCTCAAGAGATCAAAGAAGTAGGTCCATCGCTGCGCGTGGCAGGTACGAGGCCGTAAGCCGTAAGTAAGATAAGATGCATGATATGCCTAATGGAACTAACCCCGATCAACTAAGCGACAGGGATTGAGTAAGGACGACTCCTTCCTTCGGTCGGCCTCGTAATTGGGGACTCAAGCCCGAGATGGTCCATAGGACCACCCTATTGATTTATCGTCCTAAAATGGCAGAAAAAGTCTATATAAACCAAATTCATACATATATGATATCTTTGCGCCACACTGACTGGTGCCCCTTGGGGGAGATTACTGCACCGTGAATATCAATACCAAAAACTCGATCACAGCTCACCGAGACGACAATCAAACTGTGCTGAATGGCCATTAAGCGAAAAAAATATTATTTCGACTAAAAGGTGGCTGACCTAATGCTCCGCGATGAGCTGACATCCCACGAATTTGTTCGGTGTAGCTCAGTCCATCAGCACACAAGAAGCCTCTTTTCGGAATAAATTTATGTGCATGTGTATTGTTGGATAACACCCGATGTTGTCGGTGGATTATAGTTGATCAGTCCCCTGCTCGATCTTGTTAAACCAGTGTCTACAAATTATAAGCCGTCCACGGGATAAGTTAGAGCTGTTTTTGGATAACATAATTAGCGCCTCTATAAAGGAAAGGACTACCCGCCAAATATGATTCAGGTCTTAACTACCCCCACAACACTGTCCACTTAACATTCCTACTACTTTGTTCATTTGGATAGTCCTGTTTTTTGTTGCTCATACTGTCAGTCACTCACCGACATCGTTGCTTGCCGAAGGATGGAGAGCCTGTGAGTGTAATGTTACACTTCCACGCAGCTAGACTTCGTCAAGCCGCTTGTCGGTAGTGACTGTCGCCGAGTGGCAGAAAATCTGCGAGACACCCCTTTCCTAGTTGCTATACTCCCCGGGTGCAGGACTATGAGATCCCATCCAATGTCCTGGTCGACGATGACTCTTATCGTTCGTTCCACGCTCACACCATGTTGACTGGAAGAGGTTATGTGCATCAACTTCGCGACGTTGCAATACCTTCTGACCTGCCTTCTAGATAAAAAACGGGTTATCAATCAAGTCCATGTTTGATCGTCAGGCGTGATGAACCTCTAGAAGCTGGTCCATCGGTCACGGCGAGGAGCTGACGGTGGATTGGCTTCTTATGTTGAGCTGAACCACTATCATTTGAATTGTATAACATCTGACGAATCTAGTTTGAGTCGAGCTCAAGTATCTCTTGACCATCGTAATCCTACCTGGCCACGACTGGTGTAATATCGCCTAGAATTTGTTGAAATAGCATGTCCTTGGACTGCGGAGCACGAGATAATATCTCATGTCTCGGCACTCCGTGTCTAAACTCGAAGTCTTCAGCTCAGGCCTCAGGTTCGGCTCCAGGTCGAGCAACAAGATAAATGGACACTTACTTGTCCACCACAAGTCAAACTCGGGGTTCCAGCTGTTCACGATCCAATATGTTGCACGTGTAAGTGGTTCTATTCCGTTCTTTGAGTCAACATGGACGTATATTTGTTGAGACTCATCCGACAGTTCCCTGGAAAAAGATACTTAGGTAGAACGTTGCTAGCCCACAGTCAAACTCTGGGCCCGGGCTATTCCAATATCGTTCGAGTGTGAGGGTTCGTGCTACAACATATCATGGTAATTTACTATTAGAAACTAATTTCTCCGAAATGAAAGCAATATAATTATATATACACTAGGGGAACTTTTCCAACGCACCATCAAGTCAAACTCTGGGCCCGCCATACACGCTTCGCTATTCCACCTGTGTGAGTAGTTCTGTTCGAACGCTTGGCTTAATATTGTGGTCCACCTTGTTTAGATTGATCCGAGATTTTTTTCAGTACATCGATGAGCACACTGATGAGTGAGCGATAGTCGGGATATCAACTTCAAGTTGCCGTGACTGCAAATATATTGAACCACGTGACTACATGAGACTGGTCTGTCGGCCACTTCGTCCAAAGATTTTGACATCAATAAATTTAGAGAGAAGTGATTTCTGGATGACCTTGTCTGTCCACGTCACATCATTCAGCCCGAGTTAGAGGCTCAACGTTCTCCTGTCCTCAATGAAAGAAATATCAGAATTGGGAATAGTATTTCATATCATCCTCCCGGATAGGCGCATGAGTTCGATGCGTTCCTAGAGTACGGGAATACTCTTACTTTTACCAACAGAGCTCGTCACTGTGAGGACTTATGCATTGCGGCCATGTGTTGGAGTGGATGACGGCAGCATACTAAAAAATACCAGTGGTAAAACGGTCTGGAAAAGGCGGCCATAATAATGTTATAATCCGGATTATCAACTTTGTTCACCCATTGGAGATCCGATTTCTACGCTCTTCGGTACTGGTCTCGGAGAGATGGAGGCACAAAGGAGTACTGAGGTGGATTCTGTGGATAGCTAGGCAAACTTTATTCAATTGATCATGGAAGGACTGTCGTTTGTTACTGTTTTTTATTTGGAGAGTTTGAAAGCCCTGGGGTTCACTCGACAAATCTATTGAAGCTTTCCTTCGTTCATCAACTTCTGGTATAACGCGGAGACAATCTTCATGAATGTATACACAATGATAAGACCACCTTCTCACCATTTTCAAGAAGTAATTCAAAAATCGCAAGTGACACATCCTAGTAAGTAGAATAAGACGACAACGTTCTATTCATATAAGCTAAGTATTGAACCGTTGGCTCCAATTCCACCCGGGGCCTATATCACCTGGTATGTCTTTTCGCAGGCCACTTTGAATACGAACTTTTCTCACAAGAATAGACATTCAGAATTCTAATCGCAAACGAAGTGACAGCTTGAACGGATAATCATCAAACCCAGAAGATTTACACAGGACACGAGAAGAGAAGAACGTGCATCCAAAAAGTCAGATAATCGTAGTGCAGACATTAAAAAAGGAAAAGAGAATACAACTTCAGTTGCTTCCCAGTATACGGTTCTCTGAGTGATTTTCAGTGTACTAATACTGACGTATAGCATGTATGCAGCAGAGAATTTGGATAGTAGCCCCGCCTGCCGTTTTCCATGCGGCGCAGAAATTTGTTTTACTGAGTTTGAGATTGGCAGATTTTCTCATTAATGATATGGTTTTTTTTTCTCTTTCAATACAAAATCGCGTGAAATAAATTCTTCAATGCACTTCCCTCTAGAGGCAGTTGAGGGCTCATGATACGGTGCAAGGAAGTCTGACCTCTCTACCATCTATTCATTCACGATTGTTATAAGTAAATATGTAAACACGCCGTATGCGGCGTGACACTAATCAGACGAGAAACCAGAAGCTGAATCGCGTCCTATTGGGAAGAGCGAGATAGACGAGAATACAGGAGAGCGTACGCTACAAGCTGTAGGCGAGACAAGAAGAAGAGAGAGAGAAGAAGGAAAAGTAAGTATGACTAACGCGTGTCCGCGTATAAGTATGTGTGTAAGTAAGGTCACCTGACCGTGAAGTGAAGTGCTGTGAACATAGCACGTTTACACTCCCACCTAACCTAGAGCAAAATATACTACCCGAGAAAAGCAAGAAAGGAGGAAGAGAAAGAAAAATTGGAGTGAAAAATTATAACTATCTAAATCAAAATATAGAGAAAACAATTAAGCTAAGAATCCCGTGGGCCTGCGCCACCGTCCTTGAACCAGTAATCCAAGGCTGAACAGTCTCTGATGGAGCTATAGCTGAGCCATCTATCTTCCTCGGGACCATAGCCAGACCAGCGAATCAAAAATTGCCAACCTTTGCCCCGCTTACGCGCGTCAAGAATCTTATCAATCGTGAATTCCTCGTGGCCATCCACTAACAGGGGACCAGGACGAGACAGTTGGCGACTGGGAAAAAGATCATCATTATTTTGGGTGAACTTCTTCAACTCCGATACATAGAAGGTTGGATAAACGCTGGGCTGAGCGGGCAGTTCTAATGTGTAGGAATCAGTTTCGGGATGGGCAGCTATGATTTCATAAGGACCATCATATCTTGGGAAGAACTTGGCGACCCCGAATTCGCCCGATGACTTGTACTGTCGCCTCCTATGTAATGTTGAGAGCATAACCCAATCACCGACAGCAAACTTCTCCGGCGACCCCCGGTGTTTGTTAGAGAAATAAGATTGATGAACTTTAGCTTGGAACAGACAATCTCGGGCATCCACTTCAATGGACTGGAATGAACTCATTAGTCTAGAGACATCAACCTTGGCAGGGACGGCAGGATCAGGGATCAACGGAGGCAGGATGCGAGGCGAGCGACCGGTTTTAAGCTGGAACATGCTCATGCCAGTGCTAGCATTCCACGAATTCATCATATCGAAACGGACTTTCGGCAGGGCCGCAACCCAGCCAGATTGGTTCCTGGCAGCGTAAAACCGCAGGCACTGATTAATTGTTTTGTTTGAACGTTCCGAAGCGCCGTCTGTCTCCGGGTGGTAAGCAGAGGACATCTTAAGTTTAATACCAGTAAGTTTAAGGAAGGCCTGCCAAAATTGAGAAACAAATAGCTTATCCCGATCACAGATAAGTTCACAAGGTAGGCCATTCTCGCAGTACCATTCTCGAAAGAAAAGCAGAGCACAATCCTCGGCAGAGATGTCTATCCGAGTGGGGACAATACGCACGTCAGCATCCAGACGGTCCGTCATTGTTAAAATACAATTAAAACCCTCATCCTCCGGCAAAGGGCCAATGAAGTCTAGTGCCACACTTTGCAAACGTCCATCTGGCACAGGTAGAGGATGAAGTGGACCCCTCGGGTTCTTTCCAGTGTTAGACTTATTCCGTTGGCAATCAGTACACCCAGGAACATATGACTTAAGCAAATCCCGACGCATATTTGGCCAGTAGTAAGAGTCACGGAGGTACTCATAAGATTTGTCTCCACCAAAATGACCAGTACAATCGTGAGCCAGTCGGAAAAGTGTCTCACGCAAGTTATCAAAGCGAGGGATGACCAAACGACCGTCAATGTACCAGAATCCGTTGCGATATTCACACCCCGGAATCGGAGAAGCATTTGAACTCAACTTTAGGACAAAATCATCACACTTGTAACCCTCTTTGATCTTTGACTGTCACGACCTGACCTAAAAGCAATACACCCTTGCCTAACCTAGGCAACCTGTTGGGGAGTGACAGCGATGGCGTGTCCGCGGTTGTGCTCTGGAGTACCTGACCTTCTAAGCATACGCTCGCGAGTGGTGCGGAGTAGCTTGGGTGCCTGGCATCTCTCAAGCCATCCGTTTCGTCTGATTCCGTTCTTGAGGGGGGATGGGATACGTCGTCCATCTGCTGAGGCTCGTTTGTTTGTCTGGTTTTCTGCTACAATTGTTTGTCGATGGCCGTGCAGCATACATGTGGTTTGGCGTGTGTTTTGCGTTGGTTCGTTTCTCCTCGTGGGTGTCCTGTCTCTGTGTAGTATCCTTAGGTGTCCATTGCCAGCTTAAGTAAATACATCACCTTTTGTTGAGTCTCTCCGTGCTTCGTATGAATTTGAGCAGATCCTTCATGTTGTCCTCTGTGGCATACAGTGTTTTCATCTCTATTCCTAGTCTTCCCATTCTTTGCTTCAGCTTCTGTCTGTGTCTTGAGTAGGTTGGGCATTCGTAGATAAGGTGTTTGACATCTTCTTTTCGTGGGATTCCTTTCGTTTTGCAATTTCGGCAGTTTTCGGTAGGGGATTTCTTGATCTTGTTGAGGTGCGCGTTCAGTGGTATGTGTCCTGTTCGAAGTTGGATTAGCGTGGTGGTCTGGTTCTTGTAGAAGTCTTTGGAGAGATCATAAAACTTAGTCCTGAATCCTTTGGAATCCTGTTCTTTTAGTTTCTTGTATCTGGGGGATTTGGAAAAGCTCTCCTCCCAGTCCTTCGTGATTTTCTCCTTCTCTTTTTGTCTGAGTGCCGATAGACTTCTATTCCCTACCAATCGTTTCAGTTCTTCGGGAATCGCTAGTGTGCCTCCCTGTTTTCCCTCTGCTGCTTTCTTCGCCTCCACGTCAGCTAGTTCGTTACCTTGTAATCCTTTGTGTCCTGGGACCCATCTCAATTCAAAAGGCGTTTCTATCCCTGTGTCCTCTTTTCAATGAGATACTGGCCCGATTTCATCTTTAGTTTCGCTGTCGCCTGGATTACTGATTTCCCGTCCAGTCCAATTGTAATGCTTTTGCCCCTTATGCGCCTCCCTAGGTTGTGGATCATGTGCAGGCCAAGGAGGATGCCTACCGCTTCTGCTTCGAATGTAGTGTGCTCGCTTGCGGGTCCTAGTTGTATCCTCATTTTCTGGATGACTGTGCCGTCTCTTTTTAGTAGTATGGCAGCCGCTCCTAGCATGTTGTTTATGCCCGATCTGTCGGTGTAGATCCTGTAGTCTGCTTTGTCGTTTCTTGCTTCAGTCAAGGCTTTGTCTTTGTCAGCAGGTATTTTTGTTGTGAATGCTGGCGTGTGGTCGAAGTGTCTTTTCTGGGCTACGATCTTCTCAACCTTTTTTGGAGGGGGCATGTCGAACATTTTCGCTAATATCCTGAAGGCTGTCGGTCTCTTCTTGGCGTCCTTGTAGCGATAGGCGTTGATTGCGACTTTGGATAGGGGGTTTTCATCTGGAAGGGTATACGCTCTAGTTAGTGCCCATATACATTTCTTTCGCAGTATCAGTTCAGTGGGGAGAAGCTTAGCGTGTATCTCCAGGAGGTCTGTTGGTGTGGTTCTCATTGCGCCGGTCATTGTCAGTAGTGCTTGTCTTTGGATTCTTTGGAAGTGTCGTAAAGCTTTAATTGATCCGCTTCGTTTGGTATTGCCTTCTTTGACATGCGGTGGTGTATACCATATGTCTACTCCATAGGTCATTTTGGGAACGACAACTGTGAGGTAAAGTTTCCGGATCATTGTGAGCGGTACTTCGGACCTCGGTCTACTTATTCTCCATAACGCTGATGTTAGACTTGAGGCTTTCCCAAGTGCGTGTGCTTCTTGTTGCTTCCAGTTTAGTTTTGAGTCGAGTATAACACCTAGTATTCTGACTGAGTCGGACTCTTTCACGGTTTGCCCTTTGAGAACCAGCTTTGGTCTGCTGGGGTTCGGTTGGTCCTTTGCTGTTTCTTCTCGACCTGGATAAGGGAAATGTGTCAGTATGAGTTTGTCAATAGTGAATTTGGAATTGTGAGTGTCGGCCCATTCAAATCCTCCACCTTCTCCTTCCATTGCTCCTTTCAAAATTTCGACATTTTCTTCTAGGCTGTTGGACCATGCAAGTAGGTTTTTGTCATCTACAAATGCGATCGCTACTCCCTTCTTTCCTAGTAGTTCTTGTACTTTGAGGAAGTCTGCGTTATAGAATAGGTAAAGGATCATGGATAGTGGGCATCCTTGGTCGATGCCGTTTTCTATCCGCAGTGGGTCGCTTTCGAAGTCTCCGAAGTGCATTTTGGTCCATCGGGGTTTTAGGCAGGTCGCTATCGCTTTGACTAGTGATTCCGGTACCTTTCGCTTTCTCATGTTGTCTACGAGCTTTTCTGGGTTTGCCGTGGGGAATGCTGCTTCAATGTCTAGGGATAGCATTGTTGCGTCCTTCTTGGCTCTCCAGGCGTCTTTGATTCCATGGGCTAATATGTGAATAGCGTCGGTGGTGGATCTGTGCGCTCTTCCTCCGAATTGATGGTCAGGTAGCATGTGGTGTTTTTCTGCTAGGAAGGTCAGTTCAGCTGCTAGGAGTCCAGTGTATACCTTTCTCATTGTTGCGATCATTTGTATAGGCCTGTACGCTTTTGGAACTTTGTATGATGGCCTTCCGGGTTTCCGTATAATAGCTGTTTTTGAGGTGGTCCATGCTTTTGGCATGTGATCTAGTCTTCTTATGGCACTGTAGATTTGCTCGAGGTGTGGGGCTATTAAGGTGTCGCATTTGATGAGGAAGATGTTGGGGATCTCATCTGGGCCTGGGGCTTTGAACGGTTCGAGGGTTTGAATTTGTTGCTGTATTCTCTTGATGGAGAATTCTGGATGGTCTGGTAGCTGGCTTCTTCTTCCTTGTCCTATACGTTCGCCTAGGTTCGGGTTTTTCGTAAAGAACGTGGCTGCAAAGACTTTCGCTTTCTCGCTGTTCGTTGTTGCTTTCTTGAGTGTGCCGTTAGCGTCTTTGTACTCTAGCTGAGGGATGTTCGTTTGTCTTTCGTCAGAGCGGTTGTCGGGGCTGGTTGCGTACTTTGCAGCTGTGTAAATGGTTTCGTCAGTAACGTTCTCTAGAAATTCGATCCAATGCTTCTCTTTCGCTTCTGCCGTGGCATCCTGGAACTTTCTTCGGTGATCCTTTAGCTTTTGGTGGATAGGATCGTCAGGTATAGCTCTGTAGTGATCTGCCTTTGAGTTCAGTTCATTGAGATCTCGTTTCATTTCTGTGAGGTTGCTGTTCCACCACCGTTTTGCTTTTGGAAAGTCTCCGATCTTGGGTATTGCCTTCTGGATTGTCTCCGTCATCGCCTTTGTTAGCTGTTCTGTTGTCTTGTCCAGCTCGCGTGCGGTTTGGATCGTTTTGGGGGGCCTAAATACTGTGTTAGCATAGCACTTAGTGTCGGGCGTACCTTGTCTTTCCAATCTGCAATTCTGAAGTTGTACTTGTCTTTTGTCTTGATGGTCTCTGCTTGAAGGTCGAGTGTTACGATGATAGGGATGTGGTCCGCTCCTACTGCTTGGATTTCCGGTCTAGTGTTACATTCGATTACCATATTCATTGCCGTTGCCGAGATGAAGGTGTTGTCCGGTCTCGTGTACCTTCCTGCATGTGTTCTGAAGGTTGTTATACCTTGTGGTAACGCCTGGGTCATGTCGAATTGATTTGTTAGATCGATTAGTAACTCAGCTTCGTCTAGGCCATCTTTCGTGAACAAGTGTTCGTTCTCTTCTGGCTCCCAGTTTGGGTGATGTCTGTTGAAGTCTCCGCACCAAAGCATTTTTCCGGAGTTTCCATTTTCGCTTGAGTTTCCTGTTCTTCGTTTCGCTATGAGATGTTCTTCCAATTTCCCTATGGTTTCCGAGTGAGTGCAGTCATTGTAGATGTTGTAAATGTCGATCTCCCCTTGTATTCCCTTTACTGTTACTGCCGTGATGTCTTTGGAATTATGTACGTCGAGTTGGGACCATGCATCGGTGTTGATTCTCTTGTTAATCAGTATGACTGATCTTGTCGGCTCTTTTTCTCTAACAAATTTGTCAGTAGGATAGATCGTTGTCCACTTGTTACCTTGATAGATGTTCCCTATTGCGTTGATGTAGGGCTCTTGGATACATATGATGTCGAATGTGTCCGATAGTCTGTTATGCCGGTGTTCGTTCGCAATGTCTAGTTGTGCCGCTTTGGATTTGTGTAGGTTTACCTGTAGAATGTTTAGCGTTTTTAGTCTCGGATTCGTTGTACCATTCATGTTTGTTCTCCCTGGGTTTGATCTTTGTTTCCTTCTGCGGATATGTATGTATACCTGGGGTCCGGCACTAGGATTTGGTTGGGTCGGTCTTCGTCGCTTGTATGAGCTCTTGTGTTCTCGGCCTTCGTTTCTGTCTTTGTTCTTCATTTTGAACCCACGTAACTTTCTGCAGGGGTGATTGGTGGTGTGGAACCTTTGCGGTGCTGTCAAAAATCCAGTTAATAAAGTTGGACGTGGGGAAGAACGGGAGGTTATCTATTCTTTGTCTGTTCGACAGCGCTTTCGTTTCTTTCATGTATTCGGGACACGTTCTGTCCCTACTGGCATGGTCCGAGGTTTTGCATCTTGCACAGTACTCCTTCTCCTCGTTGTCGCATTGATTAATCTGGTGTGGTCCGCCGCATTGTCCACAGATTGGGTTTCCGTCTTTCGATGGACATTTGTCCGACATATGTCCTTTTTGCTGGCAGTGGTAGCAGAAGACTGGTGCTGGGGCTTTTCGCGTTACCGGGCATCTTTTTCCACTTATCGTTATGCTTTCCCTGAGAAGGATATCGTTTGCGACGTCAGCATTGTCAATATGTAGATAAAGAAACGCAAATCTTTGGTTCGGTTTTCTCTTTCCGTCTGTTCTCCCATTTATCCACTGCGCCGCTAAAACGCAGGGGAAACTCGCTATGAAGCACTGGCAGCTATGAGCGCAAAAACACACACACACAACCACACAACACAAACAACACAAACAACCCAAGGGCTAGTTATGTCGAGCAAGTTAAACCAACGTAAGTTAGTTCGGGGGGTTCGGAGATAGGATCCTTTATCAAGCAACTTTAGAACACTTTGACAAAGTAGAGGATATCGAAATAAACTCTAAGTCCTTCGAAACTGATTGACTCTTCGACTGATCACAATGTCTGATTTTAAATAAAATCCGACTCTCATCAAAACGTCTTCTCAAACACACAACACTTGAAGTATCAAACGTGTTTTATTGGTTTGTCTAACTCTACAACGTCAGGATGTAGGATAAACGGAAAGTTGTAACACTATGCACACAGGGCACTAGCACTACGAGGTATGCGGAAATTATAGTCCCTGTGGACTCAGAGTCTTCAACTGCCAAGTGCTGTCACTAAGCCGTCCGCCGAGAAACTCTAATTTTGAAAAGCCCAGCCACCAGCAACGCTCTGCCAGTTCGGAAACTGTACTTTTCAGACCCTTACTAGTCAAGTCCCTGTGGACAGGAGCTAGGCAAAAGTATAAGCTGGCGGATTTTAAGTGCTACCAAAACACTGAGACCAACGCAAGAAAAACCGATTTAAGGCTAGAGTCTGACTTTGCAATACCAAGGACATTTATACTGCTATCCTCACTGGACCACAGTGCCCTTGAGCTCCGTCATAAGACTAAATTCGGACTTCGCAATACCAGAGACATTTAAACTGCTATCCTCACTGGACCACAGTGTCTCCGAGCTTAGTCACTCTTAAATCATACTTCCTGGCGAGTAATCTGAATTTCTGGTATATACATACAGGCCTTTTATACTACGAGGAGAGAGATAGTCACAAGAAAAATACAGAAACAGTAGACAGTAGAGAGATCGAGAGATATACATTTTTCTTTTACTTTATATGGTAATTTGGGAGGCAAAACAAAAAGAAAACTAAAGTCCGATTTAAACATATGTGCGTTCAAGTCCATATTCGTATGTAAAATATTAGGTTAAGTTGAATCAACCTTTTTGGATCGGATTTTGCTACGTGTCGGTGTTGAACCGGCCCTGGCTATCCGCTACTATCGTATGACTCCACCCATGATAAAGCACCATTTTTCCGCGCATCCGGTATGACTCCATCGGATCACTTCAAAATCAGTTCTTATGATTGGCTAGTTGATGCCTCCACGCATCCGTTTTTCTACGTGTCCACTACGTGTTTATCTTTTCCTCCTACGTGTCCAGTGTTTATCAGCCACGGAAGCAAAATTATTGCTCCCATTCCAGTCGGATTTTGCTATATCCGCTGTCAGCACTTCCCGTGAATGCCTTTAGTTACCAATTAGACCTAGACGTCGGTCCGGTCAGATGGCAATAGCTATCCATTACTCCGCTATGTCCGATTTAAGCCTATAAGCTTTTTCCCGCTAAGTCCGATATTGGACCTTGTAGCCAACAAGCCCGACGTTCAAGTTTTTCCTTCTTCCCTTGGATATAACTAGAGTTATCCTATAGCTAGTAAGATCTGACTGTATCTTAATAGGCTTTGTGCAACATATTATTGAACAGATGCATACCCGTCAACATAGGACACAGTAGCTTGATAGACTTGTTAATCCTACCGCAGCCACAATTCCCTGGTTGATTAAGTACGACTTGGGTAAGGTCAGATTTTATCTGTGCACCTCTATAGGACTTTCATTACTTAGTAATTATACTAAGCTCCAGTACATATAGCTCTAGTTTTTGGTTAACAGCTTGGGAGCAGCTATAACCCTCAATGTTCATATCCGGCTAAAGCTAGTATCACATACTAAGTCCTTCAATTCTCGAGCTTCACGTATGAATTGTCTAGAGCTCTTAGCATTCATTGTGCTGTTTGAGGCTACTTTCCGGGACCAGCTAAATTGGCTTGTCAGCCGCTGCTTACGCTTCGATAGGGCACGTGAGTTGCAGGTTTCTATGTCTCCCAGGTGATCGATTTCGTCCGGTTTGAGAGTGTATCGGACCATAGTGAACTGTCAGTGCTGTACGTTATGTGTTTGTATACTTATTGCTTCTTTCGATTTCTTCCGTTCTATGCTTGTTTGATGTCGATATGGACGTTTTGGATCCAGTACCGCTGCCTCTTTGCATGTCATTTCTGCTATCAGATCTCCGTCTCGTTTCTTTGTGACTAGCTTGAATGCGTAGGTCGATCCTACTGGGTCCGTTCTGTCGACTGTTCCTAGTTTTACATTTTTCCCAGTTGGTGGGGTGAGTCTCTGGAGATGCTTTGTTCACGTTGGTCTCTAGATTTCGGAATTTTGGTACTTCTTTTGTTCTAAAGCTGTTGTCTGTAGGCCGTCCACGTCATGAGGCAATGAGTCTGTCCAGGACCATAGACCTCCGGTCTTCTCTTGAGTTAACATCTTCTCTCAAATCCGAGAGTTGCAGGTATCACTATACCGCGGCCACCAATCCAGTGGCATCGACTATGTATTTTAGTTCAAACTTGAACTTTGCGTGTATCGATCTGTCTCTCTATGATTCTGAAGAAAAGAGTGGACTGACGCATCACGCGTAGCAATTAACGACGGTCGTTGGAGGTCAGTAGCCAGCTCTTACTACGCTAGGAAAGTCAATATCTTCCGGTACAAATAGGACTACTATGTCTTCGTAAACTTCTTTATCTAGGTTATTGGTTTCTCACTCTATTATGATTACCCTGCCTCGTACTTGCTGCACGGAGAGACAGCCTGATTCCTTCATAAGGCCTTCATTTTCATCCTTCCGAGTCTCTATCGTTCTGGACCAAAGTTCTATCTGGGCTCACTCCCCACTGCGTCCATATGTTGACACTGCCTCCACATCTATTTCTCCCAGACAAGCAAGAACATCATCAGATTAATGCCGACTGGATATCGGGGTGTTCGTTGAAGTCACTGCTCTAGAAAAGCTGACTCGAGTTCGCCGCCGGTGTAGTATCAAAGATGATGATCGAATCAAAATCTGTGTTTGGAACATCGTATCATTGACTTTCGGACTTGTATCTGGGTATACCTCGGACGTACTCAACTTGAATTCAAGGCGTTCTTTGCATGGTTGATGGAGATTATGGCCACTCTTTCCTCGGCAGATGTTTTCAGTGATCTCCGTGCTGGTGGTTCTACGTGTCGTGTGAACTGACCCTCAGGCTTATTCTTGTTCAATCTTTTATTGCGCGCTTCTGAACTTTGACCTTCGGGCAGCGTTGATGAAAATGATCATGTTACAAATTAAAGTTTATAACTTTGATGTACCACTTCTATGCCAACCCCTCTTCTCCGAGAGATCAAACTGTCTGATAGAATCCCAGGTGTAGGGCCCTAAAAATTACACTGTGCAAACCCAAGTCAATGGTTGAATCAGTCATGTTCCGCAGTAATGACCTCTGTTGTTGATGGAATAGAGCAGTTCGGAAATAACTATCAAGAATAACCGTTGAGAATGTGTTCTATTCTATATCCATTGATACTCTTTCCTACCAGCAAAATAGTACGAGCAACGGAACTTTTACTGTGAAAGTAGGTATGAACTTGATGGGTCACATAAGGTATGAGTTCCCACAGAATTCCTCAGGCTTGGGTTCACCCAGTAATGACAGCTTGGGACTTGGGGCAGTAGACCATCTACCCAGCTGCCACCCTGGTACTACAGGTACAAAAATGGAGATACTACATGAAGTGAAGTGGGGCCACCGGAAGCGTGGCAAGTACGAGGTCTGGAATGGCTTATCAATTGTTACTGGGCTGAAGAAGAGGCTTCTACAGAACACATAGTGACGAGCTCTGCCAGCGGAGTTTCTGATGCGTGATTGATAATAAAGGTTTTTGACAAAGAAGACCACATCGGTGTGACTGACTGAGGCGTAAAGTTGCACATAAAGACAATTCCTCC
>ML179093.1:70776-103980 GCA_004369135.1 Dendrothele bispora CBS 962.96 | reverse complement strand
ACTCTTCTGTAGGCCTTCTTCCTCAACATTGTGTACGACCTTCATCAAAACCACGCAGCCGAGATTTACTGCGACGACCGATTTGTTCGCCTTGTCCGTGCCACCCGACCGCTCGTCGGCAAAATCGCGAATTCATTCCTCCGAGCTTCGTTATGGGACCCTGAAGCTCCCGAACTTCCTCCCTTCGAGCCTGAGCCCATGATTTCTTTCCGTCAATCTCTGCCCAAACTCTCTCTTGTCTCTCGCGACCTTGCCCATCCAAAACCTTTCGGCGATTCCTCCAATGATTCCACGCGATATCCTCAGCCTGCGACTACGGTCATAAAGAATCGCAAGACGAAAATCGAGCGCCAAATCGCATCTTTGATGCGCGAATGGCTCGAGTTGGAAGACCCATCGAACTACATCGGTCGGCAAATCAACACCGCTCTCGAACGCGACTCCCGCTTCATTGGAGATTTCCTTCAAAGCCAAATTTGTCCCGGGTCTAACAAGCTCCAGAACGACCCGTTCTACAAACACCTCAAAACGCACTTCCCCATTCCCTCGTATCGCACTCCCTACATCCCGGACATCAATCATAATGAGAAAACATGTCCTGGTTGCGTCGAGTACGCGATTCGCAAGCAGAACGCCGTTTCGAAGTCCATCCTCCGCGATTCGGCAATCAGCGATTCTTCGACCCAAAACCCCGACGTGGCCATGTCTGATTCCCTACCAACAAATTCCTTGCGTCCCTTATCGCCTGCGGATCCCGAAATCCTTTCCGTCCCTCTCGACTCTTTACCCCGAGTTCAAAACCGCGCATATGTTTACATCCCATCGTCAAAATCGCGGGGTAAACAGCGTGCCCGAGAAGCGACACTTTCCGAATCAAGTTCGGATGACGAACGGCAGCCGCATGAGACTTCGGCTAAACGCAAGGCATCAGAGGAACCGGTGCCGGTCAAGTCTATCAAGAAGCCGAGGCCCGGAGCTTTCAAGGCATCCAAGGCGCCCCGAAATACCAAAGGTGACCCCAAAATCGTCGACCTTGACGCGATTCGCGCTTGGGTCTCCAAACCCTTGCGCAATACTCCTGCGATTTACTTCGCTTACCCATCCTACACTGACTCCGACTTGCTCCCCTCAATCCCATGGAACAATAGTGACGATCAACAAATTCACCCCCCTATCGCTTCTGAAAGGGTGAATCGCGTATCCAACTACGCGTCGCCTCAGATGGACATTCGTCCAAAGGAAATGTGGAGGTCTACTACTCCACCCCCCGTCGTATCTAACCGCTCTTTTTCACGTGTTCAAGCCAACTTTACGCTTTCCCGCACCCCTGGCGTGATATATCTTCTACCTCGCGATCCCTGCAAGTTATGCGTGCGACAGGGTTTCGTTTGCGCCTACCCCAAGCTTGTGTGTTTTTCTTGGGACGACCCGGAGCCTGAGAAGAACCGGAGATGCCTTGGGTGCCGATGGCGAAGTCAAAAATGTGTGTTGGAGGAGATGGACGAACCGCATCTCCGACCATATCAGTGGGATGGGTACAAATTTGTCCCCTTTCACCATCGCAGGCCTTTTGGTAAGTTGTCTCTTTGTCTGTTGTTGTGATTCGCGTGACTAACGCCTTTTTCTTGCTAGTCGCGCCTATCGAAAACAACCTGACACCTACAACGGAGCGATGGCGTGATATTGACACCGAGACGGATCGAGGAAACGCGGAGGCAGGGCCATCGGGATCAGCTTGAACTTGAACTTTTGTATATCTTGTATAACAATAGTGTAGCAACCTTGTGCGATTTGAATCGCAAATATATCTTCTTGAATGTCGCGATGTGCGACCCGTAGCGTCAACTTGCGTGTGTGAAAAGTTTCGATGTGTGAGAAAGTGAGATTCAACCTTGAATCTATATCCCAAAAGGTCCATATGCTCCGAAGAGCAGACCAAAGTCGCGAATCTACTCCAATGTTCGTGGCTCAAGGCGTTTCAACATAGGAGGATAAGTCGACTGTCAACGCGGGTGTCCTAAAACCAAAAACCTAAGTCCGAAGTGCTTCCGATGTGCGATTCTCGTGAATCGCAAGTAGTACTGGCTAAATCGCACAGTCTACAACTTCATAACGAATCTACCAGATCCGCCTAGACCTCCCACCAAATTCTCCAGATTCAAAAGGCGTTGTTTTATCCAATCTAGATCTGTGGTGTGCCCATCATTCATAAGATGGGTGTCGACCAAATCTCTAATCCTTTTAGCCTCCGAGGTATATTCCTCCATCAAAAGAGAACCTTCGAACCACCTTCTCTCCAGATCCGAAACTCGATCGCAAAACACCTTCATCCGTTCGGCTGCAAACCAGGGCCTCAAAGTGGATAGCGGACCCAAATGAATATTATATTCATCCGCTATGGCTCCCATGTATTCTCCATAGGACATCCCCCTTGGTGCGATTCCATCTCCAAACTGGGTGGGAGCATTATTCGCAGTTCTTCTACACGCTTCCTGTTTAGTCCTAACATATTGGACTACATTCCGCTTGCGAAATAACTCGTTTAATGCCTCTTCACTCTTCCGATTCGCAAGGATCCATTGCAACACTTCGGAGTATTCTTCATTGAGAATTTCCTCGAGTGATAGCATCAAATCCTTTTGCGATATGGAATACCTCTCAATGAGGTCCAGTTTCAAAGTAGATGTTTGTCGGAAATGATGAATGACGGATGCGATTACCAGCTTTTGGTGTAAGATTCGGTATTGGATAGAGATAGGTGATTGCCTCATTCTTGGAAGCAGGATATCTAAAGCCGAAAACAAACGGCGATTCCATGCGAATACCAAGATATGATGCAAGACGTAGTTTCTAGAGAGTAGCGCATAATCATATGCGACTACGAGAATAGGTTGTATGAGGTTGCGAATCGCAACAAATACGAGTAGTGCCGCCTTGGCACAAGTCATCCAGAATGCGAGTACCAAGAGTATGGCTCCTATAGCCACAGCGTAAGATAAATCGCGGTCCATTAGAGGTTCCTTTAGTCTCTAGAGCTAGATTCCAAGAGTATAGATCTTGATTTCGATAGCGAATATGAGTGCTCGTATACAGAGCGAGTGAGTCGAGTAGGGGATAAGTACTCGTCCGTTAAGGAACACCAAGTCTCGTGTTATAATAGGAGTACTTGATACTAGAAACGAATGCGAATCACAATAAATGTGTTCGGTAAAACGGTGAGCGAATGTTTGTGAGACTTCGATCAATGAATGAGAAATAGGGAACGCAACGACAGTGCACGATCGACACTCCTGAACAGTAAGGAGAATCCAATCTACTGTCACGACCTGACCTAAAAGCAATACACCCTTGCCTAACCTAGGCAACCTGTTGGGGAGTGACAGCGATTGTGCTATGGAACCTGACCCTCTAAGCCTCGAGAGTAGTGCGACTAGTCGATATACGCCTATATCAGACTGCGATTCGTGCGAATAACGATAGCCACGGATACGAGGAACCAGGAACCTAGTGTTGGCGACTCAAACTACGAGCCTAGAAGCTAGAAGAATGGAACTAGTATGGAAACCAAGGAGAATCGCAAGATAGACAGCCTTCGGAGCTGAGTCGACAACGAGAGTGGTGCGAATAAGCAAGTCGTCGCCTACCAGGAAAGTAGGATCAATAGAACAATGTGTCCTATGACAACTAAGATTGGATTCTAACTAGTACTAGTGTTTATACAAGGTATATATACTATAAAGTAAAGGAGTATACTCCTAGCAGCAATAATGCCTCCTCCTCTCCGCTACCTACAATGTCTGATCATCCCTATGTCACCCGTCAACCCCTGCGATCAGCCAAGTCTCGGTGCCACATAAGAGATCAGCCCCTAACGTATTGTATGCCGTGTTCGGAAGTGCGATTAGTAATGATCCCGTGCCTAATCGCACTTCGGAATAGGAAATAAGTTGTCCCGGTTAGGCGATGTGGCTTCTGGTATGGTGGCGGGGTGGCGGACCGGCGAGTTCATGACATTGACGCAAACTCATCATCAGCTTTAACTGTTGATACAGAAGCCACAGAGGATGGTAATTGCCAGGCATCGGACCGCAAAGGAGAAACAGATTCAACTGGTACTTCACCAGGCAGAGAGTGCGGGGGGATCCTCGACAGGCAGTCAGCGCCTGTGTTGGTGTCACCAGGCAGGTACGAAATGATCAATTCATACTGACTTAAGAATTCTTGCCACCGCATCTGCCGACGGCTAAGCTCTTTTTGGGACAAAAAGTTTTCCAGGGTGCGGTGGTCTGTGAGAACATAAACAGGCATACCAATGCAATCCGCACGCCAACGCTTCAGCGCCCGAACAATCGCGAGAAGTTCCTTCTCATGGACAGGATAGTTGAGTTCTGGTCCGGAAAACTGCTGAGAGTCGAAAGCCACTGGTCGCGCGGATTTCAGGTCAGGGCCCCAGGAGAGGATAGCTCCAGTGCGCCAGTCACTTGCATCGCAAGTAATAAAAATCTTATTGTCACCGGGGTTCGAATGGTCGATGAATGTCAAGGCCGCTCTATGGACGACACCTTCCTTAATTCTAATGAAGGCCTTCTCGTGATCAGAAGTCCATTCAGGAAAATCCCGATTGCATTCCTTGCGAGTGAGAGGATTTAAGAGCCTTGTGTGCTCCGCAAGATCCTCAATATAACATCCAATGAAACGGACCATGCCAAGAAACCTTCGAACTTGGGAGGCAGAAGTCGGACGGGGGAAATTTAGAATAGCATCACACTTGTGAGGCTGGGCCTCGATGCCGCGTGCGGATATGCGATGACCAAGGAAGTCAATCTCCAACTGGAAAAACTGGCACTTCTTTGGATTACAATACAAGCTGTTTTCTTTTAGGGCCGACAAAATTAAATCAACATGTCTTTCGTGCTCATCAGCATTCTCCGACCAAATTACAATATCATCAAGGTAGACATGACAGAATACACCAATATATTTCCTGAGAGCATTCGAAATTCATCTCTGATGAATTGCGGGTGCGTTACGGATGCCCATGGGCATAACCACCCATTCGTACAAGCCAAGAGGAGTATTAACCGCAGTGAAAGGAATCGACGACTCATCCATTTTAGTCTGGAAAAATGAGTCCGTCATGTCCATTTTACCCCAAATTTTACCCTTAGCGCAGTCCGTCAAAATGTCCTCAATACGAGGCAATGGGTGTCGATCGGGAACTGTGTTCGCATTCAAAACTCGATAGTCATTAACCCAGCGAGGAAGCGCCGTGGGGTCTGCCTTTGGAATCAAGAAACAAGGGGAAGTGACTGATGAAGACGAGGGTCGTATGCGACCAGCATCAATATGCTTTTGGATTAAGAACCACGCTTCCTTATATTTCCTAGGAGAGGAGTACGTTCTGGCAGCAATTGTCTTCAAGGAGTTCTTAAGTTTGATGGAACAGGTAATATCGCTGGGCAAATCATCGACATGAGGAATGGACTCGAAAACTGCAGAATATTTTTCTTTCAAGGCCTTCAAACGTCGTTCATAGTCTGCGAGGACCTCAAGATTCTTAATACGTTCCGCTACGGCAGCAGCCACATTCACAGGGGCAACAAAATCAGAGCGACGCAAGCGTGGGTTGCGCTTGTGAAAATCCTTTAATTCAACAATTACAGACAATAACGATTTACAAAATTCCATACATTTCTGCTTGGGAGAACGGGCCTCGGTGGGTACAGTAGGGGAACGAGAAGGAGGTGGAACAGGATTGAGAACATTTACATTTGAATCTTTACAAACGAGGGTGCCAGATGCAAAGTCGGCGACCAAATTATTATGTACAAGCCATGGCAGTCCTAGGATCACAGGAGAACAAAGAGACGGAGCGATGATTGCGTGGACCGTCCGAGAGCTCCAAAGACGAGAAGAATGATCGATGCAAAGTTTAACGTATTCCGTCAGGACGGTCGTGTTGTTCGAAGATGAGGAAGAAGTTGCCACAGAAATAATTTCGGGTTTGAACAGTCGATAGCGTTTGAGACCAAGCTTGGAAGCAAGTTCATCTCTAATTAGAACAAGATGTGAGCCATTGTCAACTAATAAGTCACATCGTAAAGGATCCTGAACAGAGGGACCATCCAGAAGGGCAGGGAAAAACATGTGGGGAACACGCAGAGGTGGGGAATCTGCGGAGACCAAAGAACTCACAGTGTTTCTAACGTCCAGACGGGGACGTTCCTCCATTGGAGGTGTAACGGCCTCACGATCCTGAACTCCAGGCAGATCGTCCAGATAGTCGTCATCATCATCGGCATCGTCAATCACTGCAGCGACTGGGGAAGCTTTACGAGATCGGTAGTTGGGGCTAGGGGAACCATCGTTTGAAGACGAATACATGTACGTAGGACGGGAACGACTTGGAGAACGAGCTTTACGAACGGGAGAAGGGTCACGGTGGTAATCCAAGTTGTACCTAGAAGAGCGGCGACGAGGGGGAGAAGGAGGGGCCGAGTTCGAGTAAACATCAGCACCGCTACAAACATGCGCAATCGGCAAACCGCCCATGAGAGCGGCCACCGACGAGGACGAATTACCAGTCAAGAAAGAATCTACGTCTCTAACAGGAGACTCGGAAGTACCAGCGGATACAGCGGCAACGGGAGTGGACTTACGAGCCAAGACAGCGTCCATAGTCAATGGTTTCTTGTATTTAGAAAAGAAGTTTTGAACAAACTTCAAATCGTCAGTGAGGGAACGATACGGAACAGAGAGGACGGGTTTTGCACCGTCACATTCGGCAGCGAAATGACCTGCCATCCAATTACGACATTTCCTACAAATTTCACCTTTCATGTAGATGTCAAACTGGTTCTGATCCTCTTTAACTTTCGCCATACTCGGGACCCCAAATGCGCCATTGTTTTGAGAGGGACGAGAAGTGCTAGTAGACGAACGATAAGATGTGGAGGACGCAGGGCGAGACGAAGTATTCTCGATCGGGGTAAAAGGACGTTGGCGAGCCTGACCGTTATCGTAATGAGAGGAGGCACCAGACCTTTTCGAAGCTTCGACTAACTTCGATTCAAGTAATGCGATCCGATCGAGTTTGGGGCGTTCAAAGCGACGAAAGTCCGCATCCAGAGAAGTAGCTTTGTCGACCCAGTCAGAGAAGGAGAGGGACTTGAGGACCTTTTTCTCGTGTAAAAAGTGAGCAAAGTCATCCGAAATATTCTGCTGTAACAGGACCTTGAGACTATCATCGGATCGGAAACCCGGACTGTTCTTGAGCAGACGATTCAATGACAAAATAGTATTGTAAAAGTTATCGAAGGAACGTTCATCAACTTCATCCAAACAGGTGGAGTCCATGGTGTTATTCACGATCTCGACCCAATCAGAGCCGAGTATATGCGCCTTAATCACATCGTCGAAAGCCGTGGAAGAAAGTTTGAGAAACTTCTCGGCGTTCGTATCGAAGAAATTCATGCTTCCTTCAGACTGGAAGCAAGTCATCGTGAGGTTGCGAGCCTTCTCCGAGTAAGCGTCGGTGATATCTTTATGGTTGAGGTGACGATTGAGGCAAGCACGGACATGGACATATTCGTGGGGTTTGAGGATCCGAGCGTTAACGACGGGAGGTTTGTTTATCCCCAAGTTAACCCAGGTAGGAGTAGAGGAGGACATGTTACCGAGAACGTGAAGCAAATCGTCGCTAGACGAAGACGAGGTGGAGGAAGAACTAGAGGACGGAGACGGAGAGCAAGGAGGAACAATTTGAGGATCGATTTGGGGAGGTAATTGCGTAGGACCAGAGACAACAGACGAATTAGAGACGGAAGGCAAGTTTGTAGGAGCAGGAGTACTGCGTGGGGTTGAAGCCGAAGATTGGGAGAGGGCAGGAGAGTGTGAGGAGGGAACTGGATCAATGCCGGTTTCAACGGAAGAAGTACGAGTGAAACGACCACATTGGTCGCGGGTGAGGGAAACTAGGGACATATTAGAAACAGGTAGACAGATGACAGATAGAACACGGGGTGCCAGCGAACGAATGAATGAACTGAATGAATGAACCGAATGAATATGCGTGAACCGATAATTATAACCAAAGGGAAACGAATGAACCAAATGAATACGGATGATGACAGACGGAAACAAGTTGTTAACAGATGAGAATCACGAAGACTCGAGCCAGGTGTGTGGAAATGACGTGTGAGAGAGATGAATAAGCAGAACCAGAGGTCCAAAAAAAATGAAGACAGTATAAGAGAACAAAGACGGCACTATATGCGTGTCAATGGAATGTCAACGGCGTCAAGAAGTGGATGTATGCGTGTCTACAGATCGCAAACGACGATAGGAAACGATTATATGCTTGTTGACTGCCTTTTGATAAAGGCGTGAAGAGAATATATGTGAATAATATCACGTTCGAGGGGTTAAATGCGTCCGGGAGGACAAAAAGGGCAAGGCGATGGAATAAAAACACAACGGGGAGACGGAATTGTGGTGATGTATGCAAACGCCTAACAGGAAAAAGGGAGAATGGCGGGTTTCAAGGGAACTCACTATTGGTCAACGACGACGCGAGTGTGGCCTCACGGCACACACGATAGAAGCTTCAAAAAAAGTGTAAACACGCCGTATGCGGCGTGACACTAATCAGACGAGAAACCAGAAGCTGAATCGCGTCCTATTGGGAAGAGCGAGATAGACGAGAATACAGGAGAGCGTACGCTACAAGCTGTAGGCGAGACAAGAAGAAGAGAGAGAGAAGAAGAAAAAGTAAGTATGACTAACGCGTGTCCGCGTATAAGTATGTGTGTAAGTAAGGTCACCTGACCGTGAAGTGAAGTGCTGTGAACGTAGCACGTTTACAAAATACTACATTCAATATAAACAAGTCATCATTCATCAACGCTCCATGAAAACATTCGTAGGTTTATTGTCACTTCAGTTGAACTCGGGGCAGCTCAACTATATTGTCTAATAGCTATAGGCATTTATTTATGCACACGGGGTACTTTAAGCCTTTAATTAAACCCTTCTTTCGAGCGCAAAAAGCGTGCAATTTGGACTATTGATGGAGGAATTGGAAAAAAAAAAATCACAACGTGCAGCCGAAATGAACGCGAGAGGTAGGAAAAAAGACACATCTCGAAGGAATCAAAGACCTTGCAATATCAAAAGATAAAAAAGAAGAGAACGGATCTATCGAAGAAAATGACCAAACACGAGTGCCGTTTACTCAACGTTCGCTCGACAAAATCCCGGCGCTTCCTTTCTTTTTTTCAACCTTCTTTCATGCTATCGCACATTGAAAGCTTCTAACAACTCTAAACGAGCCCGGGGCATCTCTCACCGACATGTACTATCATGGCTTGTGGATAGTTGTTTATTCACAACGCACGATAAGGCGAAACCACTTCTTGAACACTACTAAATACGGACGGATTTTTATAAAAATGAAAAAGACGTTTTGTGGGTCTACAGAACTGGCACAATGAATCTCCTTCCCTCGATTCTACTATTAAGTATTTTCGGGAATTGGATCTCCACAGAGCACTCGTCAAGGCTCAACAGCTAAACATAAACTGCCAAGAGGCAGCTCACACACTGCAGGACTGAGAAACTATTGCACTTCACAGTTCGATATACAAAAGGAAAAAAATTACTCAAATTGCCATCTCATAAACAAAAGCGAGCGCGATTTTAGCAAACTCCAACGAGTGGGACCAAGAGAATCCGCTCTGAGTCAACGTATCACTTGTAGTGTGAATCCGAGGATTGTCGTTACCTTCACCAGTGAGTGCTTCGAAGGGAAGGGTCGTTGGGTATCCTTGTTGATTCCAACTGGCATGATCTGAACATGCGTAACCACACTGTAGGAATTCAGAAAGCAGACAAAGGCGAAGGAGCATCCGAGTCAGTCATACGGCACCGAAAGTTGATGTGGGGAGGATTGAGAAAGATTTACCGGAGAATCCAATTCCCATGAAAGGTTGGAATACAAATCGATCAATTTGCCCGTGAAGGTGTTCAAACCAGAGTCCACGTAGTCGGATTGAAGAGCTACGACCTCGGTCGTATCCGGTTTGAAACTACAGAGCAACGTGTCAAAGTAACTTGAACCTAACAAGAAGATTTAAGGAAAAAAGACGAAACTCACTATGCAGTCATATCTAATTGCATCATAGCTTTAACGTTAACCCCGTTCCTCTTATAGCTCGTCGCAATAGCTTGAGAACCAAGCAATCCAGCTTCTTCGCCCGAATACCAATGAAACTCGACAGGAGTCGAAGGTTTGAAGTTGCCTTCCATGAGAGCACGAAAGACTTCGATAAGGTTGACTGATCCTGAACCGTCGTCATCTGCTCCAGGCGCTCTACCGTTCGTTGGATTGGAGAGATTGATAGAGTCCATATGAGCACCGAGGATAGTAACCGGAGATTGAGATTGAGATCCTGGAATTTTGGCGATGATACTGAATTGGGTCCAGCTGTGATTGAAAGGTTGAACGGTGACGCCGCTCTGACCACTAGCGATCTATACATACGTATAGCGTTAATAGACCTCCGAAGAAGGAAAGGGGAGTTAGAATGACCGAAGAAACCGTGTCGAGAATGTATTGACTAGCTTGTCGACCAGTGGTAGATCGGTAGTAACGATTGTTGAACGAACTGAGCTGCTGCAGCAAAGATTTCATGTTCGAGATGGAAAGCGTGCGAATCAAAGCGTTTACTGCGGTCTGGTGCGAAGGCGAAGGGTCTACACAAATGATGACGGTGAGTTCGAATCCTTGTAACATTTGGGTAACCAAGGCTTACAATTGACTTGGACAGCCTTTTCCTTGGGCAAGGTTTGCTGATCTTCCCAGACTTCAGTGACATCGAACTAGTGGAAGTATAAACGATGTCAGGGTACATCCATATCGTGTAGAAAAAGGGCGGACGTACGAATTGCTTCCCAGCTCTCATGAACTCGAGCTTCTGGTCCTCCGTTACCCATTCCGGCTCGGTGCCATCTTCAAGGCTCAACAGACGAAGCCCTTCCGCAGTCTTTGACGTGATCTCATCATGGGTGATGGGAATCGCATGCGCGATGAGTGCAGCAAGCAGCAGAAGACCAACAGAGAAGAACTTCATATGAGGATGAGCTCGGGAGGACTGGGGTGAAAACCGGGCCCAGATTCACCTTTGTCTTTATACCAGAAATCCCCCAACAAAGTCCAACACCTCATGAACGACCCCACGCTTATTGAACCGTGCATCCCAAAACTCTTGGCCTACTGTAAGCAAATAGTCCATGTGTAAGTACTCGAGAAGTCCCATGTGTCGAGCAAGGAGAAATAGGTGCATGCCTTATCATAACACATGGCATAGCATTCATGCCTGAGATGAGGCCAAGGAGGGCCACATGCACCGGGCTCAAAGGTCATATACGACGAAAGCGAGAACAATACCAAGCCCTTCAATTCTCCGCTTCACGTATGAGATTGTCTAGAGCTCTAGCATTCAGTGTCCTGTTGAGGACATTCCGGACTAGCTAAGGCTTGTAAGCCGAAGCATCGTACGAAGAAAACGAGAGATGAACATGTCAACGATAGAGCTGAGAGTGTGACCATGTGACGTAGCACTACACGTAATGTCTGCTTATGTTTTGCGACGTCTTCCGTTCTATGAATCCATATGGACGCCATCAACAAGTACCACTGCACTTGCAAATCTTCAAGATACACTTTCCATTAAGCTTCAATCAAGTCCACCTACTGCACTTGAGATGCCTAATCATAAGGATGACTCAGGACATGTGGCCCACGTCCAACACGAGACTTCGGAATTTTGGCACTTCATTCGTCATAAAGCTGTAGTCTGTAGGCCGTCCACGTCATGAGGCAATGAGTCTGTCCAGGACCATAGACCTCCGGTCTTCTCTTGAGTTAATATCTTCTCTCAAATCCGAGAGTCGCAGGTATCACTATACCGCAGCCACCAATCCAGTGGCATCGACTATGTATTTTAGTTCAAACTTGAACTTTGCGTGTATCGATCTGTCTCTCTATGATTCTGAAGAAAAAGTGGACTGACGCATCACGCGTAGCAATTAACGACGGTCGTTGGAGGTCAGTGGCCATTAACTCTTACTACGCTAGGAAAGTCAATATCTTCCGGTACAAATAGGACTACTATGTCTTCGTAAACTTCTTTATCTAGGTTATTGGTTTCTCACTCTATTATGATTACCCTGCCTCGTACTTGCTGCACGGAGAGACAGCCTGATTCCTTCATAAGGCCTTCATTTTCATCCTTCCGAGTCTCTATCGTTCTGGACCAAAGTTCTATCTGGGCTCACTCCCCACTGCGTCCATATGTCGACACTGCCTCCACATCTATTTCTCCCAGACAAGCAAGAACATCATCAGATTAATGCCGACTGGATATCGGGGTGTTCGTTGAAGTCACTGCTCTAGAAAAGCTGACTCGAGTTCGCCGCCGATGTAGTATCAAAGATGATGATCGAATCAAAATCTGTGTTTGGAACATCGTATCATTGACTTTCGGACTTGTATCTGGGTATACCTCGGACGTACTCAACTTGAATTCAAGGCGTTCTTTGCATTTGTTGATGGAGATTATGGGCCACTCTATTCCTCGGCAGATGTTTTCAGTGATCTTCGTGCTGGTGGTTCTACCTGTCGTGTGAACTGACCCTCAGGCTTATTCTTGTTCAATCTTTTACTGCGCGCTTCTGAACTTTGACCTTCGGGCAGCGTTGATGAAAATGATCATGTTACAAATTAAAGTTTATAACTTTGATGTACCACTTCTATGCCAAACCCTCTTCTCCGAGAGATCAAACCATCTGATAGAATCCCAGGTGTAGGGCCCTAAAAATTACACTGTGCAAACCCAAGTCAATGGTTGAATCAGTCTTCTTCCGCAGTAATGACCTCTGTTGTTGATGGAATGGAGAAGTTCGGAAATGACTATCAAGAATAACTGTTGAGAATGTGTTCTACTCTATATCCATTGATACTCTTTCCTACCAGCAAAATAGTATGAGCAACGGAACTTTCACTGTGAAAGTAGGTATGAAATTAGTGGGTCACATAGGGTATGAACTCCAACAGAGTCCCTTGGGTTCACCCAGTAATGACAACTTGGTACTTGGGGCAGTAGACCATCTGCCCAACTGCCACCCTCATACTACAGGTACAGAAAGGAAGATACTATATGAAGTGAAGTGAGCCACCGGAAGCGTGGCAAGTACGAGTCTTGGAATGGCTTATCAATTGTTACCGGGCTGGAGAAGAGGCTTCTACAGGACACATAGTGACGAACTCTGCCAGCGGAGTTTCTGACTCTGTGATTGGTAATAAAGGTCTTGACAAGACCACATCGGTGACTGAGGCGTAAAGTTGCACATAAAGTCAATTCCTCCTTTCAGTCAGCCTCGTAATAAGTAGATACAGGACAGCTATGTGGAGCGGTGCAAAAGGCTACAGCTATGAACTGTACAAGCCCATGTATCTGCTACTCTCGTTCGCATTGCTGAACCTATTACTCCTCCTTCTAATCCAGCAGGCTAAATTTTACTCTATTACTGGTATAGTTCACAGCACGAAATAAAATGATTCAGTTGCTAAGGATCAAAAATCAAAGATTGGGCAATTCAAACACATATGTATCAAGTCATCGAATGTTGGAGTTAGACCAAACAGATTCAATGAAACAGATGCGCTGCGGAGATCTATAAGAATCCTAGACAAAGATGTATATTATTACAGTAGTCTTAGCAAATGTTCAATCTTGAAATAACATTCTGATATTCATGTGGTTCAGGCTATGTAAACATAGACTCCAAGCTGATATCGATTAGTAGCCAAGAAAGAAAGATGGTATAAAAGTATTAGGACTCATTGGGGTTCTCAACACTTCCAATGTCTCTTCCACAAACACAACTTCTTTCTCACTCTGGACTTTCTATATTAAGAGGTTGGATTCTTGAAACAGCAAGCCAATTTCTGTTATTTGGTATTCATGTAACGCTTTCAGTTGTGGTCCTCTGTCTTGCTATGTGAGTACATGTTTATGACTGTTTCTCCAAACACTGACCAGTATTCAGGCGTAAAGGTGTCTTTAAGTCCAAGGCAAGAGTTGGACTAGCACTCTTTACAATTGTGATGATCCTCCTTTCACTGCTGGCTGCTATTCTCAACACAGAGAGCATCATAGTACAGATTCCACATGGATTTGATTTAGGACAGATTATACCATTGCGGGCAATGGCTATGAGTCTCAATTTAATAGTTGGATTGAATGTAAGGAGGTTTAAAACCATTTACATCTGAAATTCACAGATTTTCTTTTTTGCTTGTAGTTTGCTATCAGTGATGTCGTTGTTGTTTGGAGGGCTTGGGTATTATTTCCCGGAAGCAGGATTGTCAAGATTGCACTATCAGTCTGCTTAGTTGGTTCCTTCGGTATGTATTTCATCGAGTATGATGGCAATTTTTTGACCCGCTCTTAGCTGGGGTGGTCTTGGAGGGGGACATCGCTGCCAAAGGCTTCAAGAATAACCTCAACCTTCAATCGAGCAGTACAGATACAATGATATCAGCCATTCCCCTTATTCTCACAAATTTGCTTACTACAGTATTAATTGGATACAAAACATGGTAGATTTTGCATGAAAATGAAGAGAATTGCATTTAACCAAGAATCCTAGGTGTCATCGCAGAGACATTCAAAACAACCTGGGGAACGCTGGCTCATCGAGTAAAGTGCAAAAGATTTTGCTACTTTTGATGGAATCTGGGATCGTTTATTTACTACTTGTGGTGCGGAGTCAAGGTTGCAATTTCAAGGATTAGCTAAACTAATTTTTCATGCATTGAAGGTTGGTTATTCTGTTGGAACACATGCGATTACAGATCCTCAGCCCGATTTCCAAATTTGTTCATTGTTGGCTGAAATAGCCGTGAGTTTTACTCTCATTGTACACCCAATCAAATACATAATTAACCCACTTGTAGGCAATATATCCACTTCTCATCATTCTTCTGGTAGCACGTGAGAATGCGAAGCCAGACAGTTTGGGTGAGATGTCCTTATCTCAATCAATCCGATTTGCTTCAGTACAAGCAACCCATTCTCATACGCAGGGCTCTGTGCCAGGAGTCCCGAACGAATCTTCCAACGACTGAGGTTGATACCGTCGAAATGGTTGTGCGAAGGGGAATCGGACCGAACTACAGATTGCATGGGTCAGGTGGAACCTGTGGTTGTTTTTTGGGCCAGGGAAAAAAAGTTAAATAGTTCTATATGACGAGCTGAAATTGAGTCGAAGGGTTTTGCATTCCGATCATTTGTGATCTTTCGGCTAATTCACTCTCGGGCCACTTTTTTAGCGCTGGCGCTGGAATTACATACTTAGTGGCCTGGGAACGAATTAGCCGAAAGATCTCAGAATAATGCATTCCGTACCGAAATGCAAAACCGTAGTAAATCCGAACGGTTTTGTTCATATACGAAAATGAGGCAAAACACTCTAAGGGGCCCAGTTTGGAGATCACATCCGGTGGGAGCCTTGGAGAGTATTGTAGTAGTAGGACAAGTAATGCGTAGAATTCTCACAATTGTACTTGACGAATAGGTACTCGCCTGTTCCACTCGACAGGATCTGTTCGCGTACTGATGTCCGACTTTCCGGCCATCAATCCGCTTGGCGGATATTGGTGTTTTTGACCACTGTGCTTGCAAAAGCTTTATTCAACTCCACCAGGCTACTGCACTTGAGGTGCCTGATCATAAGGATGACCCAGGACATTTGGCCTGACACGCCCAACAAGGCCCAACACCGGCAACACGAAACTTCGGAATCTTGGCATTTCATTCGTCATAAAGCTGCAAATTATTATCGTTTGCATAAAGGGTGAGAATCCGCGTCTCGGCAAAAATGTAATGCAGCGAGCACAGTTGAGCAAGAACATTTAATATCTCTACAACGATGATGAGCCAACTCATCATTTATATACCATTTTAACCAGAAAAAACCCCCCCAAAACACTGTGTACTTGAATTGGTTTAAGGAATTGTTATTGGAATAACTATGGTCTGTGCCGGTTCTAGGCATAACACAAAATTTGTATGGAAAGGGGTAAGAAAAGTGTATAAACCAAGTACATAGCATTACTAGGGGGGTTTTTTTGGTTAAGATAGTATCTAGAAGATGAGGTAGCTAGTCATAGTTGTAGAGATATGAAGTATTTTTGCTCAAATGTTTCAAACCGCGCTACATTTTTGCCGAGACGCGGATTCTCACCCTTTATGCAAACGATAATGGATGTAGTAGACCGTCCACGTCATGATACAATAAGTCTAAGTCTGTCCAGGACTATAAAGCTCCGGCCTTCTCTTGAGTTTAGCATTTTCTCAATCCGAGAATCGCAGGTATCACTACACCGCGGCCACTAATCCAGTGGCATCTAAGTTCAAACTTGAATTTTGCGTGTATCAATCTGTCTCTATGGAGAAAAAGTGGACCAACGCATCATGCGTGGCAACTAACAAGAGTCTTCGGAGACAAGGGGTCATCATCTGTTACTAGACTGGGAAAGTGGTGCAAATAGGACTACTACATCTTCGTAAACTTATTTATTTATTTATATTAGACCATATTAGCAACACCATTTTTGCGATTTTCGGAGTTGTCCGAACTGTTTTCGGTTACGCTTCGGTTATGTCTATAGGGAACAACGAAGTGTGGACACTGTGGAGTGACCAGAGGCTGCCGTGCATGCCGAATGGTCGGATACGTGGCGCTTATGCAGATTCCTTAAGCGCATACCTCCGGAACCCGTTGCTAATATGGTCTATTGTACCAAGTTATTGGCTTCCCACTCGGCTGATTATGGTTACCCGGGCTCGTGCTTGCTGCACGCTGAGACAGCCTGATTCCTTCATAAAGCCCTCATTTTTATCCTTCCGAGTCTTTCTCATTCTGGACTATTCTATGTGGGCTCACTCATAATCATTCTCCCACTGCCTCCACATCTATTTCTCCCAGGCAAGCGAGAACATCAACAGATGGTGCCGACTGGATATCACGGTGTTCGTTGGAGTCATTGTTCTAGAAAAGTTGACTCGAATTTGCCGCCGGTGTAGTATCAAAGATGATGATCGAATCAAAATCTGTGTTTGGAACATTGTATTATTGGCTTTTGGACTTGTATCTGAGTATACCTCGGACATACTTTATTCCAAGGCATTCTTTGATGGGTATTATGAGCCACTCTGTTTCTCGGCGGATGTTTTAGCGATCTTTGTGCTGGTGGTGCTATCTATTGACCCTCAGACCTATTCTTGTTTTTTTTCACTGCACACCTAAGCTCTGAACTTTGACCCTCGGCCAGCATTGGTGATGACAATGATCATGTTACAACATAATTATAGTTTATAACTCTGATGTACCATTTCTATGACCCTCTTCTCCAAGAGATCAAACTGTCCGATGGTGTAGGGCTCTAAAAATTACATGGTGGCAACCCAAGTCAATGATTGAATCAGTCTTTTTCCGCAGTGATGACCTTTGTTGTTGATGAAGTGGAGTAGTTCGGAAATGACTATGAAGAATAGCCATTGAGAATTTTCTACGTATATTCATTGATTTGATACCCTTTTCTACGAGCAAAATAGTACAAGTTACAGAACTATTACTGAGAAAGTAGTTATGAAGGTGGGTCACATAGGTTATGAAAGACCCAAATTTCCACGAATCCCTTGGCTCACCCGTTGATGACAGCTTGGTACTTTGGGCGGTAGGCCATCTACCCAACTGCCACCCCCGTACTACGCGTACAGAAATGGTGCTACTACATGGACACATAACAGCTATGTAGGGCAATACAAGAGGCTATGGCTACGGAATTTATCTGCCACTATCGTTCCGCACTGCTGGGCCTTAAAACGAGTCAGTTGCTAAGAATCAAAAAAAGATTGAGCAATTCAAACATATGTGTATCAAATCATTGAATGTTGGAGTTAAAACATCAATAGTATCGGTGAAACGCATGCGGAGATCTACAGGAATCCCAGGCAAAAATATACATACATTGCCGATATAGTTGCAATTGTTCATTGTTGGAACAACAAACATAAATTCCAATCTAGTATCAGTAGTCAGAAAAAGCAGATGGTATAAAAGCATTGAGACCGGTCGTTGAGGTTCTCAACACTTCCCATGTCTCTTCCACAAACACAACTTCTTTCTCACACTGGACTTTCTGTATTAAGAGGTTGGATCCTTGAGACAGCAAGCCAATTTCTGTTATTTGGTATTCATGTAACACTTTCAGTTGTAGTCCTCTGTCTTTCTACGTGAGTACATGTTTATAATTGGTTCTCCAAAAACTGACCAGTCTTCAGACGTAAAGGTGTCTTTATGTCCAAGGCAAGAGTTGGACTAGCACTCTTTACAATCATGATGCTCCTCATTTCACTGTTGGCTGCTATTCTCAACACAGAGAGCATCATAGTACAGATTCCACATGGATTTGATTTAAAACAGATTATACCATCACGTGCAAAGACTATGAGTCTCAATTTATTAGTTGGGCTGAATGTAAGAAGGGTTCAAAACCATTTACATATGAAATTCACAGATTTCCTTTTTTGCTTCTAGTGTGCTATCAGTGATGTCGTTGTTGTTTGGAGGGCTTGGGTATTATTTCCCAGAAGCAGGATTGTCAAGATTGCACTCTCAGTTTGCTTAGTTAGTTCCTTCGGTATGTATTTCATCCAGTATGATGGCAATTTTTTGACCTGCTCTTAGCTGGGGCGTTCTTGGAGGGGGGAATTGCTGCCAAAGGCTTCAAGAATAACCTCAACCTTCAGTCACGCAGCACAGAAACAATGATACTGACCATCCCTCTTATATTCACAAATTTGGTTGCTACAGTATTGATTGGATACAAAACATGGTAGATTTTGAATGAAAATGAAGAGAACTGCATTTAACCAAAGATTCCAGGTGTCATCACAGGAATATTCAAAATAACCTGGGGAACGCTGGCTCATCGAGTAAAGTGCAAAAGATTTTGCTACTTTTGATGGAATCTGGGATCATTTATTTGATACTTTGGGTACGGAATAAAGTTGCAATTTTAAGGAGGAGCTAAACTAATTCACGCATTTAAGCTTAGTTATGCTGTTGGAAAACGTATGGTCACAGAACCTCAGCCCGACTTCCAAATTTGCTCATTGATGGCTGAAATAGCCGTGAGTTTTATTCTCAGTTTACACCCAATCAAATACATAATTAACCCGCTTGTAGGCACTATATCCACTTCTCATCATTCTTCTGGTAGCACGTGAGAATGCAAAGCCAGACAATGTGAATGATATGTCATTATCTCAATCAATCCGATTTGCTTCAGTAGAAGCAGCCAGTTCTCATACTCAGGGCTCTGGCAGAGTCCCGAACGGATCTTCCAGTGGCTAAGGTAGATAGCAATGGTTGTGTGAAGAGGAATCGGACCAAACTTTAGATTGCATGCCAGTAGGTTAGGAGGAACCTGAGGTTTCCCTTTGTGCCGAAGGAAAAAGTTCAATGAGTTCCATATGACAAGCTGAAATTGAATTTCTCTTATATGTTGAGTAATTTAGTAAACAGGAAGTACATCTTAACGGTGTTATTAGACAGTTTGCGTTAATACGCCGTGCGAAAATTCTCGCATTTTAAGTGTCAATATTGCGACTACGAGTGCCGATATTGTATCTTATAAGGGGAATATAAGGACTGTAGTGAGCCCTGAGCTGTCAGTCAAAGTGCGATATAGCTACTAAAGCTAGCTATGGTGAAATGACTTCGGATTATTATTGATTCAATGTTATTATGGCCTATGCTAGTCTCGAGATTGTAAAAACCTTCGATAATGACTTGGGACTGATGTTGGTAACTACCAATATCGGGAGGAACAGCATGTCGGACGCTCGACTTGTATATATTGTCACGATCCTAAGGGAAGGGGAAATGTTACGAACAGGAATCGAACCTTCGGCTTGATGCCGAGTTGCCACAAAGCGCGCCACATAACAATCTACTTACTGATCACAGACTACGTCTGGGCTAGGAGTAACTATGCAAATTGTGATCGATGGAAATCTAGAAGGACCGATCGTGGAGGTGTATAATAACCGCCTACCCATGTAAAACATCCACTAGATTGGCAATGATTGACGACATAAAGGGTACAACGGAGTTGCCACCTTGATCAAGGGGTAAAAGCTGTAAATATTGGAGTCTAGAATGGATCGGTGTCCTACTGATACACTGCGGAGGATCGAGAATATCATAACTCGGACGCAAAGCTGTAGAACGGGTGACCGCAGGTTCCGATATCGTGACCTAAAGAATCAAATGTAAAGAATGGTTGAACGGTTGCGATCGAGTAAGATCGACTACTACATAGAAAGCGAATATTCTGAAACAATGTAGTATTATACACGGACCGAGTACTATATCGAGTAGGACTATACCCAGTTTTGGTACTAGCGCACGGACAAGGACAATTAAATAGTTTCTTTTATTATATTTTGTCGGACTCTCAAGTTTAATAGTTTCTTATTTACAGTAGTATAAATAGGGTTCAGGATTGGCGTAGAAAAGGCAGATTAGTACTGTGGACAACGCGGCTGTGATTTTGGTCATTCCCGGGGATATAAGTATCCTGCTTGATCAGACCAGTTGTAGTTCCAAGAAAGTCTAAACCTTAAAATCGCATTCAAAGTCTGTTACCTTCGGGTTCAGCACCCTATATTGATTGGACATATTGTGTTATTTGACCTTTGATTGACTTGTTTGTTATTTGAACTTTGCCATTGTGATCTTGTTATTTGACCATTTGTTTGATCCATATTGTGTTGCCATTGAACTTGAACCATTGACCCAATTGACTGCCTATATTTGAACCCACATCCCCACACACGAACTTTGAACTTACACACTACCTATATCGCTACAAAGACCTTGAAGGGTTCTGTCCTTTCAACTCGCATACAAAACTTGCTAGATCGTATACCTATACAGACTCACTTTTGTGTTGTTTGTTGTTGGTGTTTGTCTAGTCCCACACAGCAGATTAGCGTGACACACACTGTGTGTGATTTTTGTTGCATAAAACACACCATGTGATTCATTGCGAGCCCCACACTGCCCCACAGCCAATTTACCACCGAAAAAGCGTTTCTGTGTGAGATTAGCTCGCATTTGCTACAAGATATACTGCAACTCCACAATGAAGTTTGAAAGTGGGGTTAGAGAGAACTGAAATGGAGCGTAAAGAAAAATGGAAAAACGGACCAAATCTACCTATGTAAGTTGCTACCATGAGAAGCATAGTACGGTTACTAATACTTAGCTCGATACTTCATCCTCCACGACAACGAAACAATACTATAGTTTATAATCCAGACATTACTATGGGCTGAGGGTGTTTAGGGGCACTAGTAGTAATCTTGGTGATCGCCCCCACCAAAGCCCCACTTGAAGATTTTCAGAGCGGGGCCTAAATAGATATGAAGTGTTTCTTATGGAATAGAAACATCAATATATCTCGCAGCAAATGCGGTCTATTTACACGAAAATATTGAATTTTGGCTGTGGAGCAAGGTTGTTTGCACGCAATAAAAATATCACATGGTGTGTGTTACGCAACGACAATCACACACAGTGTGTGTCTCGCAAACTCTCTATTGTAGTAGTGAGACAAGCAATGTGTAGAATTCTCATCATTACTGTACGATTTCGATCAATTTGCTCAAAAGTGGTCATTTTTTTGGTTTTGATAAATCCCAGAAAATCCGAAAAGTCAAAAGAAAAATCATGGCGGGGTTTTTGAAAATGGCGCGTGACGCATGACACGCGAATTGATCGAAATCGTACAGTATACTTGTCCGAACCTCACAAGCGTTATGATAAATTCCCGCTACCCCTTTAGGGGTTAAGGGTCTTGTGGGTCGGTCTCAAAAAACGATAGCTCGATCACTTGGCAGGTTTTTCGTGGATTGGAAATAAAAATGCAAAAACTTATGTAATCCGGATTACACTTTGCCGTGGCTTTCACTGTTTCCGTTTGAGTACACTCACCTGCCCTCGTTTCGCGTTCGACTACCTACCGTTGTTTCACCAAACATGTCCTTTCGTGTCTCCGCTCAATTTTTCGATGGTACCGTCGACCGTAGGTTCCTGTATTTTGTCGTGACGCAGGAGTTTGTTTCCACATTGGACACCTCTTTTACCGGATCCTCATTTTCAGTTCAACTGCGAGCTGAGTCGATTGAGACCACGAACATGGATTAAGAATGTTAGCTCAAAATAGGCGGATTTACAACACCTTCTAACATGCAACTCAGCTATACATCGACAGTTTGTTGTTCGACACCCGTTATGAGACAACCTTGATAACATCCCTCATGCAGTGTACTCACCTGTACAGTATAGATTCATTGTATACGTGGAAACCCATTTCGATGTTCGACTTACCATTCTCGAGGTTCAAGAAGAGTGCAGGGCAGTAAAATGACTCCTCGCTGTTAAGCAACTAATGACCACACAGACATTTGTGCCTTGTACTAATGAAGAAGTGAAATTGTACTGGTGAGTGGAGTTGTAAAGACATGAGGCAAAACTGACGAGCATCTAGGGGTATCTCTGTGTACTTCACATCCCTTTACAAATGGGTTCTCTTTATTTATTCATTGTACTATTCGCAAAAGCGAAAAAAAGTCATTAACTAGTCAATATGTGCTCATATGGAAACATAAAACTTAATCCTTCATTGCAAAATCTAGAAGAAAACAAGAGCATGCAATGCTCGGTACATGGCCACATTATTAAGACTAGTGAAATTAATGTTTATGCTACGAGTCAAACAGCGAGGGATATGAAAAGTTAAAACACACAAGTTAAAATTGTGAATTGACGGGGTGAGGGCCAAATGAAAAGGATGTGAGGAACAATCATACATATTATCCAACAAAGTTAAAGTAAAGACTTTCATGCAAGTATCAGTTGTAAAGCCCATGAAACAGATAAAGACAGCGCAAGTAAGAACTAATGTCGGTGAGCAAAATGAGGAAATCATTCAGTAGCCAACAACGAGCCTTTGCTGCTTTCTGGTCTGATCTTGTTGGGTTGAGGGGAAGTTTCACTTGGAGGCTTCGTAACTAATCTATGAAGCTTGAATGTAAATGTTGAAGGTAGCGGGCGTTGCCGCTAGTCGGCCTTACAGGTTATCTTGTTAGAACAAGTAGGAGTCACCTACCCCACACTCGACACGATCAGCGATCATTTTCAAATCGAGTCAAGCCGAAGTTACGCTGCCGCAACCCAGGATCTGTTCGAACTTCGCATACACGTTGAACACATCGTGCACCGGATACCGATGATGCCCTTATTTGAGAAAAATATGGATATCGTAGTAAGGGGGACATGTATTACATGTTTAAATCTTTTTCATGCTTTCTCAAAGTAATACTATCTTTCTGCCTTTCTTGTGGGTAATATGTGTTCAGGACTCAAGTATGTATTTTTGAGTTGATGTATACAATTTCTATTACTTACTTCTATGAATGCATGTAAGATACACTACATAGATTACGAGGCCGACTTTAGGAGGACTCGTTCTTGCTTATCTGGAGTCACAGAGTGGCAGTGCACTTTACCACGATAATACGCCTCAAGCGATTTTGCGCTTGTTACCACGTCTTCGACAGGGTCTCCGACCTACAGTGTTTTCCCCTTATGTCTCCTACTACTCCCTACTCGGTGTCGTCTTAGCACTACAACTACCATCAATTGGGATGTCCACACCTTTGAAAGCCTACGCCAAGGCCTTATTCAAGGGTATATCTTCTCCAGAACCAACTCACTGGCAGGTTTGCTTGTTACTCATCCTGTTTTTACATGTCGGTGACTGCTTCTACGACGACCCACTAACAGTATCTCAGTCCTGAGCAGGTAAGCCTACCCTTCGATCCATCCGACCTCTCGATCCGATAGTCCGGTCCGATTCCACTCCCGTCTCCGGTTCTAGGCCCTCCCCTGACTCGTACCTATTTGTGGGGGACCGTATCACAAGACTTGGTTGAGTTGTTTGTATCGATTTACTGCACTGCCTTAGCTGGTTATTCGTCAGGCCTATATGAGTCTGTCCTGGTACGTACCTCTAGTCCAGTTTTCTTATTGGTTAGACGTAATAGGTCTTCGTAGTCGAGGCTCCTGTGATATTTGTTGTCACAGGAGAGAACAGCAGAATCTGAAGAGTTTTTAAGGTGTTTCCCCAAGTTTTCTAAAGTTTCTACGAAGTCATGTTTGCCAAGTTTCTTTTGGTTTCAAAGAGTTCAAGTTGTGTTTCCAAAGAGTTACCCAAGTGGATCTCAGCGCTCAAAGGTATGATCTGGATCACCTTCTGAGATTACCTACCACTTTATTAACTTTTATCCCCAGGTCGCTTACTCGTTTTCGTTCTTGGCATCGTCGAGCTTGGCTTCGCTGCTCCGATCCCTGTTTCCGTCGTCGCCGTGTTACTAGTCTTCGTCTCGAGCTTCGTGTCGTTTCTCAGTGTCTTCTGTGTGCCCTAGTCGTGGAGTTCCGCCCTCTCAGGACAAAAGTACTCGCAAGTTGGGTTGTTGGTTAGGTTTGGTTTGAGAGTATTTCTCGCCTCCGAGCTACTCTCAGTGTCTCATAATTGGAGCCCATACTCGATTTGTTTTTTAGGATGGCGACGACATTGGATCTATTGGAACGCTCGTCTTGTCGTTGAAATCAAGTAGTTGTTGAACGTCAAAACTTTGGTCGTACGCTTAGTTGTTTACATATTTGTTCATCGTCCTCAGCTTGGTTAGTTCCCTTGTCTGGTTGTGTCTTAGATCGTAGACGCCTTTCTATCGACGGTTGGAGTTGGTCGACGAGTGTTGCAGAAGATCCACCAGATACACTAGTACTTTTGCAAAAGTACCGGACAACTTGTCCGCACGTGTTTTGCAAAAGTCACGGACAAGGTATGCACCCCAGTCAGATAGGTCGGGTATGGGCTTACGATAGCTCGGTTAGCCTCTGGCATCTCGGCAACCTCAAGCTAAGCTTAGTAACCTTCGGCTTCTTCAAATTAGCTCGGCATCTTCATCGAATTGATTTCTAAAGGTGTAACTTTTACAAAAGTGACCAACTATTTAATTATGCTCAGATAGGGAAAGCTTTTGTAAAAGCAAGGGGAGAAAATACAGGACTTTTGCAAAAGTAATGACTAGAGAAACAGGAGCTTTTGCAAAAGCAAGGGGAAAGGTGATAGGGAGAGAGACAGAGCTTTTGTAAAAGTAATGACTAGAGGAATAGTAGAAGCTTTTGTAAAAGCAGGGAAAAGATGATTAGGGAGAGACAGAGCTTTTGTAAAAGTAACCACCAGAGGAATAGGGGCTTTTGTAAGAGCAGGGGGAAAGGTGGCTAGGAAGAGAGAGAGCTTTTATAAATTAATGACAAGAGGAATGGGGAGCTTTGTGGAATCAGGGGCAAAGGTGGTTAGAGAGACACAGAGCTTTTGTAAAAGCAGGGGGAAAGGTGGTTAAGGAGATAAAACAGAGCTTTTGTAAAAGTAATGCGAAGAGGAATAAGAACTTTTGTAAAAGCAGGGGGAAATACAAATGATAGGAGAAACAAAGCAAGAGGAATAGCTTTTGTAGAAACAGGAGGAAAGGTGGTTAGGAGGAAAGGGAGAAAGACAGAGCTTTTGTAAAAGTCATGACAAGAGGGACAGGGAGCTTTTGTAAAAGCAGGGGGAAGACAGTTAGGGAGCTTTTGCAAAAGTAATGATATCAAACAACAAAGCTTTTGTAAAAGAGATCAGATTCAACTACAAGAATACGTTACCAAGTCTGTTCCTCCTCCAAAGCAATAAGCATCTCCTTCAACGTCATGCCGCCGAGGTTTACTTGCTCCTCGTCATCCTCGTTGTCATCTCGTTCCTCCTCTACCTTCTCCTCTTCTTCCAGCATCGCTTCTTCCTCCTCCTCAATTTCATCTTCCAACTCCTCTTCATCAATATCCTCGTCCAAGTCTAGTGAAGATGGCTGTCCTTCCCCTCCCTCGTCATCTTCTCCCTCCTCTTCCTCCTCTACTTCCTCTTCTGGCTGATCCCCCTCCTCTTCTTGGTTGTCTCCTTCTTCACTGTCCTCGTTATCGTCCCAGGTTCTTGGGATTTCAAGGTCACCTGGTACAAAGCTTCTCAAGCTGGCAAGTTCTCTTGTGCTCCAGGTCTCATCGAAACGTGCTGCAACTTGGCGACGAATGGCTGCTTAATAACAAGCATATGCCTTGGCACCCTCAAGTTGTTCTCCTTCAAAAGTGTCAACATCAGCCCTGCTCTCCCATAGATTGGCCTGCCAATTGAGGGTAACAAGACACCTCCTCATCTCCTCCTGGAGAAGCAAAATCTCCTCTCTCCATCGCTTAACACGGGCATATGTTTTGCACCACTCAATACGTAGACCTAAGTTTTACAAAAGTGAGTGTCAGCTTTTGTAAAAGTAGTCGACAGATCCCCACCTACCATCATACAAGACCCTATCAGCCTGTAATTCCCCTTGCGTCGTACCATGCCAAATCCAGGAGGGGACCCTGTTCTTTTCCCTTGCCCCAGGAACAGGATTCTCACCCACTAATGCTCTCCTTGCTGCATCTGCCCTCTTTGTCTTCGCTGCCTTTGCTCTCCTCTGTTCAGCCTCTTGCAGATCCTCCATGCCCACTATGTGCTCATCCAAGAGCTTATTCCACCCCAATGTGTCCTGATTCCCGTCGAGTAGAGACAATTTTGCCTTCCATGCAGCCCTGTAAGTCGCTGCTGCCAGTTTGATTTTCCGATCTTGTCTACCGACCTTCCGGCGGGATCGGGTTGTCGCACCTTGATTCCGAGCGTTGATCTTTTTATATCGAAGTAGCCGTTGTTTTACCAGGAGGGACTGACGTAAATGGTTCAAAGATTCATTCAGGAGACCATCCCTGAGTCTGGCTTCCATTTTGGTCAGCTCAGATTTGTATAGGTTTGAAGAACGCTGAGATGAGGAGAGTTGAGATGGAAGATAAAGTGGAATTTCCTCGGCGTTGAGCTGGGATTGTGAAGGTGGAAGGGTGGCTATTATTTGAAGAGATATAGGCATGTAACCTAGTTGAAGGGCACGAAAACGGCGGATTTGTCGCATAAGCTTGGTCCTTCGATCCACTATTTGAGTTAGTTGCTTATTAGTAGGATCTCGGATAGTTGAAATGTCTTCAAGAAGTTCACGCCTATGAGAAATGAGCCATGAGATGAAGAGAATATAAGAATGACATACTGTTGTTGCTCTATCTCCAGGCCAAAAAACAGAAACTCGCCAGGACTGGTGTCCAGCTCAGGCAAAGATTCTTCATCGTCGCTGCCATCATCTCCACTATCACTGAGGTTACCCTGCCTCTCCTCCTCAACCATCTCCTGCCTTGCTTTTTCCTGCGCCTCTTTAGCCAACTCGAGCCTGACAGCTTGGGCTGTCTTTCCTAAAAAGGATAGGTTCAAGTTATCTCAGATGAACTTTTGTAAAAGCTAACTATACTAACCACTTAAAGGCGATTCAAAGGGGTTGTAGGTAGCCAACCCAAGCTCATAGTCATCGACCGTCTTCTTCCAGTTACGGGCATCTCTTATTTGCTTCTGGGTGAAGTCTTTCCACGGATCGAATAGCCGTTGATATTCTGAGGTGGCACGCATGAGTCGCTTTTTCAAAAGTCCACCTGCTAGAGAATCAGATATAATAAAGGAAAGAATCACAAATAAATTTACCGAGGCCAACAATCTTGCACCAATTCCAATGACCCATATGGTCATCTAAGGTGTCGTGATGAGACCCTGGGCCCATCTCCTTCAAGCTGGTAGCCACACCACCAAGACCAGCCCATACTCGCTCGATGCCTTCAGCATCAGTTTGCCCGACCCCGTGAGTGTAATTCAGGGAGAATTTTTCCTGGCATGAGATGAGATGTCCTAGTATGTGTAGCTTTGGGATAACAAAGGAGATTGTTCGAAGAGTGAGGTCTAAACGAACTAGGGGTGGTAGCTTTTTGAGTCGATTGATGACTTTTTTGGACCATTGACAAACGATATCGTAGGAGACAAGTAGTGCAAGATGTTTATGGATGTGTTGCAGAAGGGATGCCTTGATGAAATCGATATTTGCGTACCTGGTGAGCCAGTTAGTGTTCAAGTCTGACAACTTTTGCAAAAGTCATGTCCAAGGTCTGGCAAACTTTTGCAAAAGTAACTAAGAACTTACCGCTCGCCCACTTGCAATGCCCCCATAGCGTTCTTGAGTATAATTTCATGTCTTGCACAAAGACTGCACCCCTTCCCTGTTTCGTCGTAGCCATCATGAAACTTTGTATTTGCATGATCAAGAGTTGCTAGCCCAGTGCACGTACTCATCTAGAGTGAGAGTAAGCATTCAGCTCAGATTCATCCATGCTACACCTACCTCCTTCTGTTCAGCCATCTTCCTACACCAATCCAAATAGGGACCGTTCTCAACAAAATAAGCCCAGCCATCTTGGAGACTGGGATCCCGGTTCCAACTTGAGATCTTCTTACGCTTGAGACGAAAACAGGCATCAAACACAAGAAACATCGTGTATAGAAATCTGCAAGGAGATTATTTATAAACCAAGCTTTTACAAAAACAGTCGACTACGCACTTGATTTCGGCTGGAGTGTCATGCCAGTCGGAAGGAAGGTTTATACCAGGCTGTGGGCATGCAATGCAAGCGACTGCAAGCTCCCCAGCCTGGGTCTTGCTGATATCCCAATCTCCGTCGTTGCCTCGACCCCCACGTCGCAACATTCTCAGGTTTCGCCATTGTCGAACTACACGTAAAACTGTAGGGTAGCGGTTCTGAAGATAGGTTAAGAACAGTTTATGATGATAGAAAAAATAAACTTACTGGTAATTTTTGACCGGTGTTATCTGTTAAACGTTCCAGAGCCTTATAATAGTCGAAGCATGTTATTTTGCCAGAGAGAGTAAGCATGTGGAATTGCTCTAACATCTGGAAGGAACAAACGGTCTTGGGTCGAAAATGAGTACCTGGGAACCATCGTGCACGCATGAGCTGCTCCCATTTTTGATGTTGACAGCGATTCAAGGTTGATATTGAGGACTGGCAACCGCAATAATTGAGTCGAATGCGATGTAGACCGTTTGTATGAATGACAACCATTTTTGAGGGGCCAGATAAAGGGTTTGAGCAAGTAGAACCATCGAAGTGCCCTAGTTGAACGACAAGGCCAAGCCTCTTAAGAGAAACACGCTCGAAGTAACTTCCATTCCATGACTTTTGTAAAAGCGACTCAGAAAAATGAAGCACAACTTTTGTAAAACCTCTTACCTGAACCCGGTGTAAAGGGTTGGCTTGGTGGTTCTCTACACAACAGTCTTGACACGTTAGACCGGCGTGAAAGCAATCGATGCATCGGAAAGTTGGTTCGACAGGTGAACGATCAGGGGGACAAGTGGGACAGGTAGATGGAATATGATCTCCACGGCCGTTGAGTATCATCTGTACAGCCAGGTAATCGTCACGATTGGCAAGAAATCTTTGCATTGCGCGGCTCTTGGAAACAGTCAGAGATATGAAATAAAGTAGGTAGGCGAGGACATACTGTAGCATAGAGGCATCTCTTCTTCGACTTCGAGACACGGCCTTTTTTAACTTGGTAAACATAAGATCCGCCTTGTCCGTACAGGGTGCCCCATTCTTGAAAGTCCTGCCAGTCATTCCCAGGTTCGACGATTGTATAGAGTCGCCTACGTTGATTCGGGGCCGTAGTGAAAGAAGTATGAACGCGACGACCATCATTAGACAAAGTCTGAGTCCGAATCAAGTTGTCAGTCTGTGAGTCATGGAAGCTGAGACCAAGCTTGGAGAAGGAAGTAACATCGCTGAGGACGTTGGAGTCAGAAGTTCTGAACCTTTTCCTGGACATGAGTTTGACTAACCTCAGTGAATTTGCGAGGGTTTAAATACACCCTAAAAGCTGAGTTCGAATGTATTTTTGAGAAGAATCAGGTTCGAACGAGGTTTTGACGAGGAAGTTTAGGTTCGAACGAGGTTTTGACGAGGTTTCCACCTATGTGCAGCGGTTTAGCGAAGATTATACGAGGTCGACGCGAGGTTCCAAATAAAGAAAGCACAGCATCACCATCAACAAGGTCACGGGCTAGAGATCTAGATCTTTAATTTTACTAAACCTACTTTTGCAAAAGTGGCATCGACTTAAACAAAATTCACAGCAAAGACGACATAAGCTTCATGGTACATAGCAAGAGACAACAAGTATATCAAGGTACAAATCAAATGCAGCAGCTCCTACCCTTTGACCTCCTAAGCCCTGTCAGCAAAATCCTGGGCAAGCTGAACATCAGTGGTCGACCTCAAGGATGGCTCAAGGCCCCTCCTCTGCATGTCCCGGAAAGCGTCGAAAGCCTCCCCACTTCAAAAGATTAATCAGAATCAGTCAAGATTTAAAACAATATATAACATGCCTTGTGGAAAAGTAATCAGCACCGCCCTTAAATCGAACAACGAAGAACCTCATAGGCTCTTCTTCCTCTTCAGAGGGGACCTCAGAAGTACTGTTGAGGGCTACTCCTGGGAACGACTTACTCGGGCTGGAAGAGCGGCTGCAACTTGCCTTAGCTTTGGAAGGCGAATTTACACGGGTAGAGGCAGCTGGCTTCGAAGGGGAGCGGGAGCGGGAGCGGAAGCCAGATGAAGCCTTGACAGGGTCTGGTTGGGCGCTAGAATCAAGGTCAACTTTTGCAAAAGTTGCCTTGTTCACGCTAGGGGAGAACGGGGATTTATCCTGTGAACGAGGAGTAGACGGGCTGGAAGGGACATTAATGGTTAAGGTCTGAATCATTTGAAGGGCCTGCGTCGCCTCATCCTGCTGCCAGTGGACCGTAGCCATGTTGGAACGTTGAGGACTTCGATTCCGAGCTGGGAGAGAGTTTTCGGCATCATCGAAGGGGTTATTGAATGGAAGTAGTTCGCTAGGAGGGTGGTCATGAACGCGGGAGCAGTGATACCTCCACGTATCAATGAGAAGCTGCTGTTGGTCCTCTCCAAAGCCTTTAGGCTCATGCTGTTGGGTCCTCTTGGCCAATGCAGAGGCGAGCTTTCTGGTTATAAAATAAGTACAACAGCTTTGTAAAAAAAAATGAGCAGAGCCCACTGATCGAGGTAAATACCAGCCTTGGCTCCATCTTGAAGCAGGTAGTATTTATATCTTTGGCCTGCAGTTCCAGAAGGTCCAAGCTCAGTAAAAAACTTGGGCGAGCAGCCACGAAATTCGTCAGCGTTTGGGGTCATGGTTGAGAGTCGCTGTCAAGAGTGCCTTAAGCACGTGCTACAAACGTACGATCGATGAATTCAATTTAGTAACTTAAGTAGTAGTACTATCTTAAGTAGTACTACTAGTACTATCTTAAGTAGTACTACTAGTACTATCTTAAGTAGTACTACTAGTACTATCTTAAGTAGTACTACTAGTACTATCTTAAGTAGTACTACTAGTACTATCTTAAGTAGTACTACTAGTACTACTTAAGTAGTACTACTAGTACTATCTTAAGTAGTACTACTAGTACTATCTTAAGTAGTACTACTAGTACTTAAGTAGTACTACTAGTACTATCTTAAGTAGTACTACTAGTAGTACTACTAGTAGTAGTAGTACTACTAGTACTATCTTAAGTAGTACTACTAGTATTAGTAGTACTAAAATCTACTATTCCTACAATACCCAAGAATGATCCTGTTTGAAACATATTAATATCGCTTTTTTTCAGAGGTGAAGTTTAATCATTTTTAGTTAGAACAGATATACACTGAGCGTCGAACAGAAATTTAAGATCGAACATAGATTAATGATGAACGGTCTGATGATACTACTTCTTCCAACTTGTCATTCCAAAACACAAAGGTAATCAGAAACGAACTAATTATCACCAAGTAAAAGATCGAACTTGAATCTCAAATGATGAACGGTCTGATAATACTACTTCTTCTAACTTGTCATTCCAAAACACAAAGGTAATCAGAAATGAATTAATTATCATCAAGTAAAATATCGAACTCGAATCTCAAGGACATATTTACAAGACGAACATAAACGACGCTTTACATTCTGTTCTGCCCTGTAATTCATGCTTGTCCAAATAAATTTACTCATTCACCTCTCAAGAAATGCAGAGCAACGATATAGATTGAACTAACTATTATACAACGCCTGCAGTTGTTCTAAAGTAGAGTAGATATTTAAATCGCTATTAATACGATCTTTTTGCTTGGACTGAGCTTCTTTTCGAATATAATCCTCCATCACCCTTGGGTGTCCCCATATTTAAATATGGGTTAGAAACCCCAGGGCCCCATATTTCAATATATGTGGGATTTTGTCAAGGTGGGATTTTGGGGGCAGTATTGATATACGGGATGGGCTTTATCCAATATCGAGTGGCATATGACTGTTTTTGGTTTCCCTGTGTACAAACAACGTTGATCTGCTTATATAAAGCAAAATACCACATAAAAATTCTGATTTCGAAACATTTCAGTCACAAACCTGTGACTGACTAGTCGGTGCCACTTTTGATTATTATGTAAAGTCCTGGAAAACACGGTATGTGATGGCAATATCTTGCACTCGACATCACAATTAAGTAATCCCGTCCTCAACGCTGTCCACTTCACTACTTCAACCCTTGCAATTGAGTAATCCCGACCCCGCCACCTCGACTAAATTTACTTTTATGTAAACTCCTATAAAAGACGGTAACATGATGACAGTATCTTGCGCTGAACATCACAATTAAGTAATACCGTCCTTTCAACGCCGTTTTCTACTTCAACATAATAAGTGATCCCGACCCCGACACCTTGACTAAATGAATATGTTTTGCATCCAGCGGCTATATGAACACTGAGTAAATAAAGTTGATAATAGAGTACATATACTATCATAGAACAACTATAAGTAATCCTGTCCTTTCAACGCAGTTTTCTACTTCAACACCTTACAATTAAGTAATCACGACCCCGACACCTTGACTAAATGAATATGTTTTGCATCCAGCGGCTATA
>ML179093.1:38023-70766 GCA_004369135.1 Dendrothele bispora CBS 962.96 | reverse complement strand
CGACCCCGACACCTTGACTAAATGAATATGTTTTGCATCCAGCGGCTATAAGTATTTAAAGTTGATTATAGAGTACATATACTATCATAGAACAACTATAAATCCTCCTCGGCATTCCTTTCCACGCCCTCCTCTTCACCATCGTCGATATCCACAGTGATTGTCTGGAGGTTAGAAGTGCGTGCAAGTACCATAGTAGCATGGCTCCGGAGCTTATCCCATGTGTCAAGTATCCGTTCGGCCGCCTCGGATTGGAAGCTCGCCTGTTGCCAAGCATAGCTATTCAAACCCTCGATCAAATCGGGCTCGATGTCATTCCCCTTCATCCCATCACCACCTACAAAGCGCTTGAGCCACCATTCACTTTTCCACATCGCATAGTCTGACATCCGACCCAACTCCTCATTCAATAGTAGAACCTCCTCCCTCCAGCGTAGCATACGAGCCCTTGACTTGCACCATTCCACACAGAGTGCTGCCACAATAAATTTCAAAGCGTGAAAAATGGAAAAATGGAAATACTCACCATCACGGAACTCCGGATCATCTTCACTGATATTGGGTTGATACCAGATCCATGACAAATGCCGTTTACCCTCACCACGAACGCGAGAGACAATACCCTCTTCAACCAAAAACTCCCCTCTATCTGGGTCATGGTCACTACCCAGTCGTTTAATTCGTTCTTCGTGTTCTCGCTGTTCTTCCTTCGTTAACGCCCTCTCATTTACGCCCCTAACATCCCCATCCAAAAGCGGCCTCAACGCATCTTCCCAATTCCCATGCCCTCGCAATCGGAGTAAAGCATCACGAGCCAAGCGATACCGGATTTTTCGGGAGTGAATGCGGATATCAATTTGGCGTAGCACACCAGCTGCACGAGTACTTCCCACCTGACCAGTAATGTTACGGATTTTGAATCGGTGAGCACCCGACCGAGCACGAAGACCATCCCTCACTCCTTCTAAAGCATCTTGAGCCTCTGCTTCTCGCAGTCGAGCCTCAACCTTCGTCAAGTCAGCCACACACGCACGTACACGGTCTCCTGATCGACTAATATCTGAAGGAAGATACAGGCGGACTTTTTCCGGACAAGATTGATCTGGATCAGTAATATATTTCATGTCACTGTCTGAGAGTACCTGTGATAAGCGTGGCATCATAAGATCCTGGAGCTTCCGGAATTGAGCAAGTCGCTTCAAGAGTCCGGAGCGCCGCTTTGCAAGATCCAGCTGCTGGGTGTGCGTGAGAGTCTTATTGAGAACCACAAAAAGGGCAACAGAACGCCTTAAATCGAATAATTTCAGTAGGTGTACCCTCCCATATAATAGAATAGATGGACTTACTGGGCTTCTTGGAGTTCGATACCCTGGACAATGAAAGCACTTGGGCTTGTGGAATACCCAGACTTGCCCTCGTTTGACGCTTCTTTTTCCTCGTCGATGAGCTCCAGTTGCCGTAGCTTGAACTGTGCCTTGTTGTTATCTATATGAGGTCATGTTTTCCCGTGAATCTGAGATTGAGGTAAATCAATACGCACCAGCTTCATCTTCGTAAGGACAATCCTGTTCATGATCTCCTTCCCATCGAATTATCTTTTCCTTCCACTCGTCTAATAAGGCCCTTCCTACACTCTTCTCCAAACCAGCGTCGAATTGAACAAAGTCCCGATAATGTATATCGAACTCTTTCACCGCATTCACCAGTCGTTTTGCTAGTACCTGATCTAAAATTAATTTAGTTACGCAACACTCAAACTAGAAAAGGAACTGAAATACCCAGCTTTTCCGAGTTGAGCCAATTATGAAACCCGAAAATGTCATCCAGGGTCATAGCTCGAGACCCGGGTCCCATTTCTTTTGTTTGTGCCGCCGCCTTATTCGACTGCGCCCAACCTTCCTCAATCACCTCTCCATGTGTTGCACCACATCCAGGTGCATAATCGAAAGAGAATTTTGTATGGCACTTAGCTTGGTGAGCTTGTAAGTGAAATTTCGGTACCATAAAGCGAATCCCAGTTGGCGTAAACTTAACAATAAAGCTGCTGTCGAGATTGGCAAGACGCTTCCAAAAATTGATACTCCATTGGCAGGATATGTCATAGGAAATGACGATGACTAGATATTCTTCGTCCTTGATTGTACACCAAAAGATGAAATCTATATTGCAGTATCTTACATAAAGAACAATGAGTGAACGTTGAAACAATTGAATTTGAATACATACCTTTCACCCTTTTGTAAATCTCCTAAACCGTTCTTCCGCCAAAATCTATGCCTCCCACAACACACTCCACCAACGCCACTAGACCGTAGGCCCGCGACGTTCCGCAAATCTGCCAGGAACATTGCAGCGAATCCGGAGCAATTGCTCATCTATATCACAGTTACTTCACATGCAATATCGGAAGACCGAACCTCGCACCTCCTTTTTGGACACATGATTCTGGATGTGCTCCTGATAGGGGCCACTGGGCACTAGATAGGCCCACCCATCACCTAAAATGGGACTCCGATATTCATTAGATACAACTTGGTTCCGTAACCTGAAATTTGCATCAATAGCCAAAAACATGGTGTAAAGAAAGCTAATCAACAGAATAAGCGTATTGAATAGACCGTTGTGAGGTAAAAAACTTACGCCATCTCTAGTGGTACCTTGTCCCAATTTGTTGGAAGATTTTTCCCAGGATGAGGGCATGCTGGGCAGTCGATTGCCAGCTCTCCCAAACCTGTCCCACTGATCCCGGTTGCAGCATGAGCACGCCCACCCCGTTTGCACATCTTAAGATGTCGCCACTGCAACATGCTGCGTAAAAATACCCGGTATCGACCCTAAAAGAGAAGTTAATGAGTATTACTTCACAAATAAATTTAAATGTAACTTCACTGGCGTCTTTTTCCTCTGTCGACTTTCGGTCATGATATGTAATCCTCGGTAATAATCGTATGCGGGGAGCTTTCCTAGACAATTCAAATGCTGAAACTGACGGAGGCATGAGAAAGTGGTGACCGTTTGGGGATTTATTGGCGTTGCGGGATACCACATGTTGCGCAACAGTTGTTTTCGATTATTCAAAAGAGCGTTGCAACCACAAAAACGGACAGAAACAGGATGTATCCCGTTAGTATGAATGACAGTGAAATCGTGGTGGGCTCCCTGAGGAAGTAGACATGAAACACCTGGTTCATGTTCATGGCCCAGCTCCAGAACAAGTCCAAGCTCCTTCAGAGAGGCTGGCTGGAACCACCGGCCGTTCCAATGCTATTATTTACCAATCAAAATTAGAGGATCCAATGACAATGTGATTTGATAAAAAAGGCAAACCTCTACCCAATGCAATGGATGGTGACGATGAGCGGCCACGATGCAGTCTTGACACATCAATCCCATTTGGAAACATTCGTCCTCAACACATCTGTAAGACGGATCTCCTTGACATGACTTTCTTCCCCTGCAAGTCCGATCCAACCCTCTTCGACCCTCCACAAACAAAAGCTCCTCTAGATACTCGTCACGAAATGGTAGCCATGCTCAAAGAGGTGCATCCTGATTTTTTAATAAGTCAAATATAATCCATCATAGGAACAAAAAGAAAGATTACAGAATTAATGTTTGGGCGACGGGCAATTTTAACTTTAGCTGCATCCTCTTCCTGTGTAATACCGAGATCTTTCAGTCTCTCGTCTCGCTCAATAGACTCCAAGTAAGAAAAGTCTTGCAAGGTGGCCAAGTCGTTGTCGAGGGTATGGTCGTCGTTAAAGAAATCGAGACCGATATTAGAATCTGGGTCATACTCCATGTTCTGCAACTCGTTCCATTCTTCTTCCAAATTGTCATCGAAATCTGAAGAGTAAGTATCGGATGAGACGTCTAGTGACTGATTCAAGCGGCGGTGATCTTCGGACATAGAGAAATGAGTAGCCGTCGATGTTTCATAGTCATCCCATCCCTCAAGCTCTGTGACTTTGCGTTTCTTGGTCTTGACCATCTCGAAAGGTGTGTGGTTCAAGTGGCCAATAAATTAATGACTAGAAATTATAGCTGGGTGGCTGGCTTGCGTGAAAATCACTGCTATATTTGGACCGGGTAGTGGCGCTAATATATTAGGTTCTCGGGAACCGGTTCATGTGAATTTCTCACGCGGTCGTGAGAGTTGATTTCAAAGATGCCCGAAACTGGTTCCCTATCAAGATCTGTGGCGCCAATATATAAACCTTTAACCCAAGATCTCTTTGGCTCAACTAAACATGCCCGGAGACCAAATCGACCCTTTAGCCATATACGAGTGTGACAACTGGTGAGTTGCTCGGTAGTCTATGTCTCAAACCTGTGAATCATTTTGTTCTCTAGTCAAGCTCAGATTGGTGCCCCTCTTATCTACTGTCGCTGGCACGGAATACGTGTCAAAGTGGGATCGGAGACTAGTGAATCTGAAGGGTAAGTACTCATATGCTGTCCTTGATCAGTAGATAAGTCTTATTGATGTGTTATTGGGGTCAGTACTACCGTGCTTTACTTCCGTGTACCTGAGAGAATCCTTGTCACCGCTGCTCGCAACTTCTACAGGGCCAACAGGGGTAGGGACAACGAGATTGAATACAGTGACCGCGAGGATGTGCCAGATCTGGATGAAGAGGGCTTCGATGGCATGGTGCAATATGTAGGATAATTAGAGCTATATTAAATTGAAACTCAGACCATTTCGTCGACTAAAAGATAGATTGCAAGTCTGATGGAAGTTAAAGAAATTCTCATAGGGTCTATGAATTACAAAAAAAAAATTGCACTATATCCGCTGTCGCTCTCACAAAAAAAAACTACACTACATCCGCCGTCGCAGAAGACCCTGGCTCTCATCACTTCCCATCCGATAAGTATATACCTGACCATGCGAGTCCAACGCAAATTCGATATCGTTATTCAAGTCCGGGTGTAATAAATCGTAAGGTGTTTGACACAGACGAGCAGAAAGAGGTCGAAGAGCAGGGTAAGGGAATGGAGCCACTCTATTAACACACTGGATGTACTCGTGGAGGGCAGCAGTGAAACTGTTGCATTTTTTGAAAATCGAATCAGAGACACCGTGTACCAAAGGTTTGGTCAACTCCCTGATGTCAATGAATTTTTAGTAAAGTTATACTTATGACTGCGATGAAGAACATACCACGTTGGAAGGATAGCAATCCGTGCTCCTGAGACTACCAAATAAGCTGGACGAGACTCCTCATATGGCCAATAAAGTCGGAGTTCATTTGGAGTTGGAACCCGGTTGAACGCGGCAAAGACTCGTACAGCCTCAGTAGGTACATTGGGTACAACATAAGGTGGTGGGGGTGGAGAGAGTGACCGAGCAATACTGTTGGGAACATCTCTGTTTCTGTCAATTTTTAGTAACTGTATGTCAATAAGTACTCACGAAGGCGGTGGAGTAGATAAACCAGGGTTATGTGCCCCAGTCAACGAGGGCGTCTGTGAATTTTCGGACCGTACTTCAAGTTCTTCAAACTGCTCTGGAAGCGTTGATTGCGCCACACCCACAGGCATTGGGTCGTGAGGATGATTCTGGTCAGTGGCAGAGAGATCCGGGGCAAGCGCATAGGTCCATTGTTCAGAAGGATCGTCAGGTATCTCAGAGGCCTGAGCAGTGCTACTCGAGCATGTTATGACGACACCTACAATTCATTAGCACAGATGAAAAGAAATCACAACAGAGTAAAAGAAAAAGCCTACTTTCTCCAGGTTGTAGATGAATCAAACGTACACGCTGAAAGCGTAAGGACTGGGACATGGTTGCAGATGGAAATTAAAACTGTGGTATGTAGTGTTGTGATCACAACGCAATACCGGCCAGATCCGGTACATCGTTCCCTATATATATTCTATTTCCATTCGTAAAGGTACCCATATCTTACTGCAATGCCAGCGGATTCTACTGCATGGAATTTGGCTTTGTCTGAACATGAACTGGTACCTTCGAATTATCCTAGGTATCTGTCTCTAATTTGTTACATATACCAATAAAACTTCTCATATTTCATTCCTTTTAGTGTTGTACAACGCACTTATTATTTTACTCCCGACATACCGTTGGGTCAACAGCGAGGACTAGTGTGGTTCACTGACAGTTTGAAGGAACTGATTGATGCGGAAACTCCGTCTTCAGTATCGTTCTGGGGCGATATGTTCAGTGTTGGTGCTCAAAACAAGCGCCATCTGCTAGTGGAGTCGTTGCAGGTTCGCGAGGAGGTTCGAAATAGAATTCTTCGTTGGGAAAGTGACGAAATGTCAGCATTTGATGTTGATACAATGGAGAGTTTGGACTGGCCTCACGTACAAGGTGTGTAATCTTCTATTTCAAGATAACAACAAAGCTGAGAAGCGTTCAGCTACTCGATGCCGGAATTCTAAGTATCCACTTCCCCAATTCAGCGGCGAAGAAGTCCAGATGAGACGAGTTTGTATTGTCAGGCTTTTGCGTGATTGTATCAAAAAGCTGGAGGAAGCAGAGGATGAACTCATCGAGGCAGCGATGTTCCGAAGGGAGGTCATGTTGCGATGTGAAGATGGTAAAAGCTTGGAGCTGCTGATAGCGTGCCAGGACGCAAATCAACGTCGGGTGAAATTGAGGAGAGACTACCATAAATTAACAAGTGCTTTCGAAGACTTACTATACCTTACAGGAGTCTCGGTGATGTTTTTATTATAGGCCCTGGTTTATATTATTTATTCTACTTAAGAGTGTTGACGTACTACTATTAAGTTGACATTCTATGAAGTACCGCATTGTTCTGGAATCTTAGCCGTTGCTGAGTGTAGTATGTGGTGAGATTGTTTTCCAAGTATGCCAATTCTAAGTCATCAATGCACAATATAAACTCCCGCAGTGCTGCTCTGATTCTCGTAGTCTCTGCATACTCTTTTCCACATCCATACGAGTTGAGAACATGCTCGGCACACTTCTCGATGTCAGTAAGCAACTCATCAAGAGGCAATCTTGCAACGTCGAGAGGACTTTGAGAATCCGGTCTCAAAAGCCATGCCTGATAGTCCACATAGAGCTGGTCAAGAAAAAGAACAGGGGAGGCTTGAGCGAGCTTTAGAAAGCGAGTGTTGATAGTGTTTAAGTCTAAAATCAACAGGCTTCGGTAATGTTTGAGCAGAAGCGGTTGATGCAGAATATAATATTGCTCACCACTTTTCTTGTCCCCTGTTTTTGCGTCTCTTCTTTCTGTCAATAACACTGAAGTAGAATGCATTAGTTGAGATGAGAGGTAGCTTATGATAGAATACGTACGCTTGTGTTTCAGCCTCCTTACTTTCTTGCAGGCGTTTTTCTCGTTTGCGAATATTGATGTCTTCTGCATTTCTATAAGGCAAATTAAAAAAACATTTGTGCTGTATTGGAAAGGTAGCATACTTTTGATAGTAGCGTTTAGATTTTGCGCAGTTGGCCAGACGGCGCTGTTCTTGAGTACGGTACATCTTGGGACGTGGCATGTTGCATTGAACAAGAGAAGTAAGTTACTAACGTTGAATTGTTCGTACTTACCTACTTCATACATCAGTCTTACTTTTTCAATTTCCACCAAATTTCTGTCCATGTTTGAGTGAACTATATTAAAGCTTTCTACAAAGTCTGAGAGCGCTACATGAGGTTGACGAGTACCCATAAACAAAATGCGTTTCGTACAGATCAAGGAGGAGTCTATTCTAGGCAATGAATCTAATCTATTGATGTTATTAATTTATACGTGACTTCAATCCTCTTACTTCAACTTCATTTCCATTACTTTCAGAATGACAAGAGCCAAACAAACCGATGACAAGAAAAAACACGGCCGAAAGCCTTGGTACCATGATCCTGATGGTGCTCGTATTCGTTTCCTTCAAAAGCATCTGGACGAATGGAGCAAGTCTAAAGAGGCAAGAACGACGACTCAATTCTACAATGCTATTACAGTCAAATTCGTGCTTCAGTTTGACATGGGTATGTTCAAGTTAGCTTAGTATTGAGCCAGGACTGATTTATTTTTATTCTGAAGATGCGTTGCCCGAGGATGTTGCTCTTGACGATAGAGGGACCCAGCCTGATGACCATGGGCCCGGGAATTTGGATTTGGTAGCGGCTTCGGATCCATCTACCTCGCTTTCACCTTCTACTGTAAACGATTCAAGTGCTGGTGTTGATCCTGCTGTCGACGTTGCCACCACAGTCAGACCTCTTGACGATAGAGGGTCCCAGCCTGATGACCATGGGCCCGGGAATTTGGATTTGGTAGCGGCTTCGGACCCGTCTACCTCGCTTTCACCTTCTACCGTAAACGATTCAAGTGCTGGTGTTGATCCTGCTGTCGGAACTAGTTTGACACCTACCTTACTCCCATCGACTTCACCTGTTGAGACGGCGAGTGCCGCAGCTCAGGCAACTCAGGTCAATGCTATTGTCGGTCAAAACACTTCAGAGTCTCAACCCGATCCGGACGCAATTTTAATTCTAGATGGCGTTACTCAACCATCAGCTCCCAGGGATTTGGTAGAGGACGGGGACAAAGGGCTAGATAACAAGAGCTTCTCAAGTGCGGCAAAGAGCCTGGGATGGACCGATTTATCAAAAGAAGAGCTCGCGAAGAAGAGAGCCTGGCTCAAGGGCAGGCGAGATGTAAGTCATAACAATGCTACTTTCTTTTTAATTTTTAATCATCATTTCATGTAGAAAATTAGCGAATGGTATCGAGTACAGTTTCGAGCAGTCACAGCAGCTAATTCATCCAACTCTATCATCGAAAAAGTCTTCAATACGGAATCTAAAGCTGACCGGAAGCCTGTTCGGGTGGCGGACCATTTAATATTTATGGATCTTTTCTACGAGGTTTATATCAAGGCGGAGGCAGAGAAGGAGATAAGAGAAAGGGAGGAAGAGTATGCGAAGTGGAAGGAAGGTGGTTGTCAGGAGCCCGAGCGCAAACCACCCGTACATGTTGCCATCAGGGGAAGCGTTGCACGGCGTATTCTCGAAAGACAAAGCAAGGAGTTTAAGGCGGATATAAGAAGACAAGCAGAAGAACGCCACGCACAGGAATTGAAGGCTTGGGAGAAAAAGGGTGAAAATCAGACAAAGGTAAACACACCGCAGGATCATGCTAAGTGTGTTTTATGTCTGTAATGGTTGAGTTGATGTTTAATGCCCCACTGATATAATTGAACAGGGAACTCTCTCGTTGGGGCCCTGAGGTTGCGAAGTTTAATGCTGCGGTCGCTGAAGCAAACGACATGATCACCATGACGGTATTGGTTGGGCCTAATCCTTTCAAAAATGGTCAAATTGATACTTTCTGGTACGTCTTTTGAAGTATACCTTGGAACGGTTTTTTTATCATAAAATAGGAGCTATGCGGGTCCAACTTACATGGGTCTACGTTGGCCCCAAGATGACCGTGCAGCCTATGAGGCAGTAAAGAAGTCATTGAGTAATTTTGGAAAGAAGGTATTCAGTAAGTATAGTCCGTCTCGTTTATGCTACTCAACTATTTACTCAGTCCACCATCTACATCAAATCTATGTATAGGTCTTTCCGACAGAGCAGCAAGAGCTTTGCCCACAGGTCCACAGGTGACGCCTAATGGTTGGAGCAATGAGTCTGACAATACCGCGGCTGCTCATACAAGTTCCAACCATCCATCAGTCCATACAAAAAACACTCGACGACCGGGACCCGGACGAAACTCAGACAACATGAGGACAGTGCCAAGGCCAAAACCCCGACCGACAAAAAAGGCTACTTCACAGTCGTCGGAAGTTGCTACAGTATCATCTGCTGATCCGGCTCATTTGAGTGGCAATACTGACCTTGTGGTTTCTAATCAGACTTCTCATGCGCCTTTTGCGGGATCTAATCCGACCACGTCTGGTCCAGAGTCCAATCTGAATTCATCTGCGGTCCCACCGGTAAATGGTACTGCCTCTGCAGTCCCTGACTCTGGTCCAATTATCCCTCCTGACTCTGGTCCAATTATCCCTCCTGACTCTGGTCCAATTATCCCTCCCAGACCCACCGATGGATCTGATCCGACTTCGTCTGTGGTCCCACCTGTGGATACTGCCTCTGCAGTTCCTGACTCCGGTCCAATTGTCTCTTCAAGACCCACAGACCCTGTTACGTCTGACACTGGATTTGATCTCCCTGGTAGTATCCCTCAGGGAGTTATCCCTAATACGTCTCCCGCGCCACCTCCCGAATTTAATCACACAGAGCTGATGTCTCCTCCTCCTCAATCGTCATTTCCTGTTCATACTAGCCCTTTCAGCTCTCCACCTACCTCTAATGCTCCCCAGGTTACACAAGTCGACAACGCACATTCCCCTGATTCTGCAATAACCAAAGCTCCCGAAAACCCTACGGTATGGACCCATCCGGATTTAGACAGATTTTGGCCGGAGATGCGGATATTCCTGGGAGATTGGATAGCCGAGATCCGTGAACGTGGGTGGGAACAGGAAAATTGGGTGTCTGCCGTGGAAGATCTTCTCGAAGTATTCATCGAGTATGAGGGAGAATTTCATTATACTGAAGACAACGGCAATGTTCTCTCCAAGCTCGAGTTGCGTTTATTCAAAGATTGGGTCAAGCTCGGGCGTCCAGCAATCTTAAAAATCCATCCAAAACGGAATCAAACGGATGACGAGTTGATGGAGAGGTTACTATCGGGAATGGTGCAATGGTTTGATGATGTGGTACCTGGGGATGGTGATAAGGAGGGGTGGGCGCCACTGGATTGCGTGTCGGGTAAAAATGGGGCTTGGAAATTTGTTTGCTTTATGATTTTTATTGTGTTTCATATTGGTGGACAGGATGATGGGAATGATGGGCGTAGGATCCACCTGGCTGCTTGGATTGGGTTGGCAGAGCGCATGAAGGAGACATTCATCAAAGTTATTAGGTGGGGTTGCCAGGCTCCAAAGAAGCGCAAGCTTACGGACTCAACCGAAGATCAGCGGTCCCCGAAACGCATTACTCGTCGACAGACCGCCCAACAGAAGGAGATGGAAAGTAGGAAAAGTATACGACAAAAATCTACTCGCCAGCGTTGAATATTCATATCTATATGTTCTAATATCTATATATTACACTTGTCTTAAGACCTGAATTTTATATACAAGTACCACATCTTTGAGGAAAGTCTTGACTTGTACAAGCTAGCGAGGTAACGAGCACATTGTTCAGGTTACTCATGAGATTGGTCTCCGCAATCAATATGAAAGGGAGTGGGCCGCTGGATGTTTTCCAATCGTTGCTTGTGCCATACCTACCGAAAGATAGTTACGCCCAATATTAATCCTTTGCTTGTCCTATCACGCACCCAAGAATATGTAAGTCTTCTAAACACTACCTATCATAGTAGGGCTAACATCCTCACCCCGATTTACGTGTGAAACGGTCTAAATAAATGTGGATAGTGTCCGGTTAGGGAATTAAATAAGACAAAATGTTGATGTACCGTCGTCTCCCTCATAACATACCAATCCATGGACATGAAAAAGTATGGGTTATTGGAGAGTATGGGTTAAGAGAACGTCTGTGGAGATGCCAGAGTTGTAAGTATTTCTTATTCACGTTTCGTTCTACAAAAATACTACATATCAAACGTCATTCATTTGTCTCTGTTGGCAACTTTTCCACTCATCAATTCGATGGGTGTGAGGACTCACACGGAAACGATTTCGGCGATAAATTCTCGGTCCTATTTTCAAAGTCAGCCTCATCTCGGATGGTGAACTTAACGTCTACCAAACGATTAGGTAGCCTGGTTAAGTAACCACTCAGTACAATCAATTTGGCTCCGTTTACAACTTTTCCACTCATCAACTTGATGGGTGCGAGGACTCGCACAGAAACAATTTCGGCAATAAACTTATCGGTTCTGTTTTCAAAGTCAACCTCATGTCAGATGGTATTATTCCCGCTACACTCACCAGCTGTTTCTCTCCCACTACCGATTGTGTGCTTCGTACTATTTTTGTGCAATGGGTACTGTGCGAGTGCCCCGGCTTGACCTTTTTTTGGTTCCTGTTGCGGAGGAGTAGTCTATCTTTTTTATTTCTATTGCTTAGTCACGGAATGCAACGGTTTCAACATTTCGTTGCATTCCGTGACTAATCTTTACGTCACTGTGTACAATTCCTGCCGAGTAAGCTTCATATGCCGAATTGGCTTGCGGTCGGCGCTAGGTGACTGCCGTTGTGTTTTTTATAAGGTTATTAAACGGGCGCTGATGTGGTTGTGGGTAGCGGACTTTGCCGCTTTGCCGCTAGTCGGCCTTATTGTACTTAAAGGAGTGTCGAGACGGAGATTCTATTTAAATGGGCCGTGGGAATGTCATCTAAGCGAATGTGGCTGCTCCCGCTGTCGGATCAAGACACCACACATTGAAACAGATTGATATTCATACATGAGATTAGAACGAAAATACATACAATTGATATTACAAAGAATTGATATTATCGTCCAACTTAAAGGAGTGTTGACACTTTCGAGACGGAGATTCTATATAAATGGGTCGTGGGAATTCTATCCAAGTGAATGTGGCAAACTCGCGCTGACGGATTAAGACACGGCACATTGAAATACATATTGTCATGGCGAAGCTGTAGCTCGGATTTAAGTCACGCATAGTTCACGAGTGCTGTTCAAAAAATTAAGCTATTCACGAGTGCTGTTCAAAGAATTAATTAATCCCAAACGCGTCCTCGTGTACAGACGTGTCTATGAGCTTGCTGTTGACTTTAAGGTGACCTCTGACCTGTCTTATCTGATAGACTCTGCAGCAGTAGTGCTGTGGGAATGAAAATACGGAAAGCGCACGTTCGGGGGTCGGGATATTTGCCATTTACGATGGCTTACAAAAGCCTAACTAAGTGGGAAGTGTGGGAATATTAAACTACGGAAGGCGTGTTCATGCGTCGGGATGCCATCCTCGAAGGGGTATTTGAATCGCCTTTTGAAATGATTTGCAAAAGCCTAACGCCGTGCACCCGAATCCTCGTGATAGATCATAGAAGTGGCAGGTCAGTCGATTATTCAAACATGTTCTGCTCATTTGTCCATTCTGATTAACAGACAGTGTCAGACTTTTGATGCGGAACGATAACCCGGGCTGGCAGCGCTGGCTGCCATAGCCGCAGCTATTCCGATTCAGCGAGTCCTTATTCGCGTGGCTCCGTCGGAGTGCCCATCCGATATATCTATATTGTCACTCCCAAAATTCCACCTTGACAAGTTATCCCGAACATCAATGCATCGTGGAATTTTCTCGGGGTCTGGGCTTTGTCCACTGGTATTACCATATTTATACTGCATGGCCTCAAAAAGAGCAGAGCCATACCCGGGGTATAGCGATGAAAACGACGCTGATGATGAGTACTCAACTGAAGGGAAGATAAAGGGACGAAGGAACTCGACATACAAAAGTCGGCGTTCCGAGATACGCAGAGATCCCACTCTGAGTCGGCTTCAGGTAAGCATGAAAATCCGGTTTCTACTGAACTTACTTATTGACATCTCGTGATAGAAAGCAATCCACACAGAGCTTGACAGACTGTTTAACATTCAGTATGATCGACAGATCGGAGAGGCAATTGCTCGGGGGCATCATGTCACGCTCGAAATTGCCGATGCTTTCCAGAAAAGAGAGATTGCCCCAACCCACAGTCAATCCACTTTGTCCCTACTGGGAAGACCTTAATCATCCCTGGAATTGTGCTCATAGGGATATCTTCACTACGCATTTTTTGTCTCAGCATCCGCAGTTTCAGCATCCGCATTCCGAACAGCCCAATGTCATGATAGGCGAATTTTTTTATCAGCGACTTACGGAATTGAGAAGACATGTCAAGGCGCCAAATGAACACGAGGAGATAGACTTGATGGTCAGGCGGCAGCGTTCTCGCAGATCTCGTCGTCGCATCTCGGTAAATCCTTTGGTAATCTGCCAAGTTTGTAATGCTAATAAGTAGGACAGCTGTATCGTGACAGGATAGGTTACGCTATGCAACAACAGAGTACTGCATGTTATCAGGAAGCATTCCAGAAAGTTCAGCTCGTTCTCGGGAAGCTTGGGCCAGAAGGTATGAGCTCTGACGAACGTGGATGCGAGGATGAAGGTTGCAACCGTGTTGTACGAAAGGACTGGCGGAGTCCCAGCGTGATTTCGCTTCTAAAATGGCTTGATTCACACATCCGCACTTTTGGACGGTCGACTGCATGTGGAAATCAGAAACCTGGTCCACGGCCTACCCGGAGAATACGCAGACCAGCTCCGGAATCCTCAAACACCACGCGAAAACCAACCAAACACCTCCCTCGTAATTTGTTTAATGAGGTCTGGTACAGTAATCTGGATGCATATGATATCAATGCCCTGGAAGTCTCCGAAGGCATGCCAATCCCAATAGAAGTTCTCTCTTGGCCCCAGAACGCGAATTTATTGGTTGATAAGGATGACTTTGACGAATACTAGAGTAGCTTGTATTTACCATCTATCTTTGAGTCCTAAATCATATCTTTTGTCCGGGCTGTTTCTTGAATTCTAATTCGGCTTCTCTGTTTTTCTACGAGACTTGCACCATCTAGACGAGGCAGTGGCCAGCCTTGAGGCTACTCGTCAGATCACTTGATGTCTCTCCTACCAGCCGCACTTGCGTTAACGATGACAACGGCTGCTGCTGCTGTTGAGTCTGACTCTTGTCATAATGAGAGCGGTACTGTCTGACAAGGTCTTCCGTCATCGCAAGTCATATGGCTTCGACGGCAATATGCATGATTCACCTCCCTTCTCTTCATTTTTTCTTCTTCCCTCCAGGCTCCCGACTTCCCCGACGACCACGACCCCAGCTCCAGTCCCATTAGAAACGGTTGCATTTGTGTCCGTAACGGTAGCTGTAGTAGTAGCAGTCACCGACCCAGCAACCTGAGACATACTTAGTGCTTACATAAGTAACGGGACTCTCGGACTCATCAAAAATGTTAATTTACGAAGAACATGCAAGACGTTCAAGGAGTCGGAGACGCTCAGTGCAAAACCAAGAGTCACTCGGTTTATACCCATGAATTAGCTCTTACCACTTATCTTCTACTAAAACCAGATTTCTAGTGGTTATCAACTTTTCACGAAGACAAACAAGGCCTTGATCTCATTCCTCTGCCTCTCCCGAATCTCTTGACCCATCTGCGACCAGCACGCTTTCGATATCTCCCAGGCAAACAGCACTTCCTGTGCTGTTCTCTTCAGTTCTTTTTGGACTTTCAATTGGTTCAAGTATTCATAATTTCCGCCCGTTGTGAGACTAGCTGTGTTGGATAGATCAGTCTAGAAGTCTCCCCAACTCCCGTAAGTAAGTGCCTGTTCATTCAACACAATTTTGACCTTTCTGGCCTCTCCTACAGGTGTATTTGTTCCCTATAATCAACTATTTAATACAACTATTAGATGTACAAACGCGTCTCAGGGATTCAGAATTCCTCAATTGGGCGAGACATGCACGTGATTAGACGTGACACCTGATTATGTGCACTTTTTTGCAGCGACTGTAAGTAAAATTCAACAACCCCGTCGACACGCGGATTGTCAGTCATTTTTGTTATCTAAACAGCAATTTTTAGCCTCACAAGACCAACTCAATCTCTTGGCCCGTGTGGTTCTTTTGCCAAAAAAAAAAGTGAATGATAAATGAGTCGATGGTGAATCAGGAAGAAGACATGTTACTATCGACTCGCAGTTTTCTGATGTTTAAAAAGACAAGCTTACTTACTGGACAGTTGAATCAAATTTATGGCACCCAAAAAAGGTGAAGGTTTCACTCTGAATATGCGCACGAATCTTTTGTGGCGTTATCGTCGCTTTGACCAGCAAGGCGAGTCTGAGGCGAGTTACTTTGGTTCATCGTCAGAAGAGAAGAAGAAAAGATAAGAAAACATTTCGTTGACTCTGCTTTCGGGTTTTTTTGGGCAGGCATTGTGACCATTTAGTTGCGTGTCACTTTGTTCGCTAAATCACTTTCTCAGACTCAGCCACCTGCAACTTACGCTCAACCGCCATCACTAAAACGTATGTTGCTCATTCTATACTCATTTTTGATTCACAAAGCGTGTCTGACGTTCCTTCCAGCTCTGTAACCATCGAAAATATCTTCTTTGTCGAGGTCATATCTCTACTCATTTTATTGGTTATGAGGAGATGTATCCTGCCATTGAAAGAATCTCTAACGCCGTGGTGCAAGCACTAGATGTATTGGATGACGTTCTGCGCACAGGGAAGCAGCTTGTCATCGCAATCGTCGATTTTGCAAAGGCCGTCTACGGTAAGTCGTTTCTATCTGTACGTTTTATTCCTTTTCAAACTCCTCCCAGCGTTGTTCACTTGTGTACCTCGTCAAGATGCAAACGCCGACGTAGAAAATTAAATTTGGTGAGTAGGTCGTGGCAGTCAAACTACAAGTTTGTTTAGTGGGTTCCCCTTAGCTCTCCAATTCCCGTGTCTGATAACCTGCTATCGACTGCTTTCTCAATTTTGTGCCAAAGTCGCCGCTTGTGGCTTTGAAGGTACTACTCTTATAGGTACATGCAAGAGTGCAAACTACAGGAAACCTTCTTGGTACTGGGTTCTAAGTTTGAATGGCGAGAAAGAACGACTAATACCATGCGCGAGAACCAACTTTAATTTTTTGAGTGTCAACATACAAGCTACAAATCAACCTCTTCCTCATCTTTTCCTGTATCCTGCTTTGCTCACTCTTGAATGCCTTCTCAGAGAAAGGTTCTCTCGCGTTTGCTCACTTGCCCGTCCGTTCGTCAAATTCTTCGCGCATCCCTCACCCGGCACGAACAGAGCGGCACTCTATATGTTTTCCGACTTGGCCGCTCAAAAAAATTTAAATTCGGCTCGACGACGCGTTCAGAGGTTCAGCGCCTGCATGAATGGCGTCGACAATGTCCGTCGAAGAAATATCGGTCGTTTCAGGAGATGGAGTGTCGCTTTGTAAAGAAAACCGGTACGATCTTTTTTCTATATCTTTTTACGGTCTTTCCCCTCTCCTAACGTGTCCAGAGCGCTTGATACACGCTCTCCTAAAGGCTTTAGGCCTACAATATCGACCCGGACCGTGTCCTGATTGTAGGTCCTCTTTTTTTACCATCCTTCGTCTCTACTCAACGCCGAAATTGTAGGCCATAAAAACCACCAAGAAATCTTTGCGCTCTCGTCTCGATCGCTCGACGACTGGGTAGACGGACTTATCTTATTCGCTAAACAAGTCGTTGAAACTCGTTATTGAAACTGGTATGTCTTTTTTTCGTCTTCTTTCCGAGGTAATCATTAATCTTACTTCTAGCTCTCTTTGTATGACGTAGTATATTATGTATTTTACTATCTAAAGACAGCTGCTGTCGTACCCATATCAAAGCCTTTCTATCGTGTCACCAGTTTTCAGTCCAACTCGCTGGTAGTCTCTACTTGACGGTAAGGAGTCCCCGGATGGTGTGGCGACGAGTCTCAGGGCCGATACCCTTTGTACTCGTTCCCGACGCCCTTTGTACTCACTTACGACTCGTTGAGACAGACGGAGAGACACGCACTCTATATTTTTCTGTAAACTTTCGTCAAAAACTTGCCGAGATATAAAACTTGAAAAAAAAAATGGTCGAACTTTTATAAAGTTCAAAATCCTGCGACGCTTGGGAAATTTCGATCCCGATTTTTTGCTCAAATAAAGAAAATTTTTCTTTGTCAGAATTTTTTTGGGAAATTTTCCTTTGTGAAGATTTTCAGGGCGCCGATTACTTTTGACAAAAAGTTTTGAGATTTTTTTTGTTCCTGACGAAATTTCTTTCATAAAATTTCTCCCTTTGGCATAAGTTTTTTGCACATTCATAACATTTTTTCAGAGGAACGTTTTTTTATAAATAAAGAACTGCTTGCCCATAATTGCTTGCCGGCTTAGGGTAAGCAGATCGAAATTTACTCATGTTTTCTAACCCCTTGCCCGCCGCGTGCAAGGGAATAATCCCAGCAGTGTGGGGCAATCCAAAATTCTCGTTGCAGATGCGCTCTAGTGTCAGCGCGTTTCATAAAACCGTTTGGAGTTTGGAGTTTACGGGCTCGGAGGTCTCTCTAGCTCACTAGCTTTCCATGTATATATCCCTAGTTGAGTTTATGATGTACATGGCTCTATCCAGCGACACTTTACGGCCTTCCTTTTGATCGTCCTCATATTATGAGGCTTGAGCCGTCTTGATAAGAACTAATCAATACCGACCAGACCCACAATATTCCCACAGGCCCCAGATCTGTACTGTCCCATTTCTCAATGACAACACCTGACGTTGAAATTGTTTAAAAAACCTCAGAAAAAATCAGCAAAAGCACTAAAAAAATTATCGGTAGGGTTTCCTAAAATTAGATACATGACATCTGGATCGAGGAAGTGGGACAGTAATCTAAGTCGGTCAACCTAAGGGCGGGATAGAGTTATTCATAGAATAATTAGATTCATCACACGCATGATGCATGGAACAACCCAAAAGAATACCCACCCAAACCTTATCTTTTGCACGCAAACCTTATTTTGCAACAAAATGAATAGCGGTCACATGCATTTGGATAATCCTAAGTTTCTGTTCCGTCCACGCCTACATCAAAGACACAGACACATTTCGAGATATATGGTTAATCCTGAAGCAAAGAGGTAATCACCGTTCCCTCTTATCAACGTTCTGAAATACTGAGTTGACTGTATAAACAGTCCGGGGGACACAGAGGTAGAGCATAGCCAGAAGTTTTCCCAACATTCCGACAAGGAAAATTCAACAGAGATGAAGTATGGCTTTACTGATTTATTTCGTGATTCTATATAAACTTTGCATTGATCTAGTCTCCAAATGTCTGTTGGCCATATTCAAGATGCAAATATTCAGTAAACACATTATACCAGGTTATCCATACAAATCATTTAACACTCATATGTAGGGTTTTTGAGAATGCCCAAAACATCTCCATGAAAAATTCAACTATCAATAATGTGAGAGGGGTTCAACACAATTATTATCAACTTACAGGTATGTTCTTATTATGAGAATCTAATAAACAAATTTGATTCTTATGTTCACGTACCCTGATACTGTTCAGAGGCTAAAGCTAAGAAGATTTGGCAATGGATAAATCCACCAGACTGTTCTGCAAACTATGTTGCTGCACGTGACAAAATGACTGAGGGGACTGGAATGTGGTTAATTGAAGATCCAAGATTCAAGAAGTGGTTGACAGAGAGCAAATTGCTTTGGTTGCAAGGAAAAGGTTAGCTTGATAGTTGCATAAATAGTCATTTCATTAAAACTAATGAAAGTTCCATAGCTGGTTCTGGAAAGACTTTTCTGTGGTATGTATTCTGGAAAATGTTAAACAATGGACTTGAACTGAAATCTTTCCAGTACAACAGTTATTAAAAACATAGAAAGGGATCATATAGTGTTTTATTTTTATTTTGACACAAGAGACCCAAACAAAACCACATGCAGAGACTTGATCTCATCTTTGCTGGCCAATATAGGAACACATAAAAGCTATGATCAATCTGAACTGCACAGTCTTTATGAGAAAAAACAACAGGGACAGCATCAGATTCCTTTGAATGATATGAAAATGGTTCTTCTTAACATCATCAAAAGATGTGCCAATTTTATAACATATATTGTCATTGATGCAATGGATGAATGCCAAGACAAGAAAGACGTAGCAGCTTTTCTCAAAGAATTGCTTCTCATTCACAATGCATCTGTTTTTGTAACTTGTCGCAACCTATCTCATCATTATTTGGGAGGAACACAACAATGTTTGGAAATATCATTAGATCAAGAAGTGATGACAGATATTATAATACATATCAACAAAGCATTGGAAGAGGCAGAAAGGTCATTTGCAGGAATGGAAAATGAAATAAGAGACACATTGATTAATGGGGCTAATGGACAGTATGTATATCAATTAATATAAGTCTTTCATACCATAAACTGACTATAAACAGGATCCGATGGGTAGATTGTCAACTGCAAGAGTTGAAAAAACAGTTGACCAAGAAAGGAATCAGGGCAGCATTAAACAATCTCCCCAAAAATCTGGAGGAGACATATGAACGTGTTTGGACAAACATCCAAGATCATAGAGAGGAAGCTCAATGTATTCTGAATTGGGTTACATTCTCTTTTGTACCATTAACCATTGAACAAGTGGTAGAGGCTTTGGCTATTGATGTTGAGAGTCAGCAATTCTCTGAAGATGATTGTATTATTAGCATGGAAAGTCAATTGGAGAAAATAATCAGTTCAACACTAGTTATTGTTACTCCAGTTAGAGTGTTGACTTGGAACAGATTGCCATGGAAGAAGCATAGTTTTAAGATGGGGTTACAGCTGGCACACCCCTCAGTGAAGGAATATATCATATTCAAAATGACAAAATCTCAATCATATGTCAAGGTTAACCACAGCATAGCTCATGAGCTTATCATCAAATCTTGTATTATCTATTTAGAACACTGTGGGAAAGATAAAAAAAAGTTAGTGAAAGTGGAGGACTTCTCTTTGGCGAAGTATGCTGCCAAATACTGGTTTGAACATGTGAAAGAGCTAAAAGAGGTGAATGAGGAGATCAACAAGCTTTGTAGTGCTATGTTTGATGAAGGAAGTGGTGTTTACAGAAACTGGTTGAAGCTATATCAACCAGATTATCAATGGTCAGGGAGTAAAAAGATTACCAAGCCATTATATTATGCTGCTGTTACTGGGTTAAGGAATATGGTGGTTCAGTTATTGGAAAAAAATGAGGATATCCATTCCCAGGGTGGTTTGTATGGCAATGCTCTCCAAGCTGCTTCATTTTTGGGGCATGAAAGTATAGTGAAGATTCTGCTGGAGAAAGGTGCAGATGTCCATGACCAAGGTGGTAAATATGGCAATGCTCTCCAGGCTGCTTCATATTCAGGGCATAAAGCCATCGTGAAGATTCTGCTGGAGAAAGGTGCAAGTGTCCATGCCCAAGGTGGTGAATATGGCAATGCTCTCCAGGCTGCTTCACATTCAGGGCATGAAGACATAGCAAAGATTCTGCTGGAGAAAGGAGCAGAGGTCAATGTTCAACTTGAAGGTTCCTACTATGGCAATGCCCTCCAGGCTGCTTTATCTTTAGGGCATGAAGGTATAGTGAGGATTCTGCTGGCGAAAGGTGCAGATATCCATGCCCAAAGTGGTTACTATGGCAATGCTCTCCAGATTGCATCATCTTCAGGGTATGAAGACAAAGTGAAGATCCTGCTGGAGAAAGGGGCAGATGTCCATGCACAAAGTGGTTACTATGGCAATGCTCTCCAAGCTGCTTCATCTTCAGGGCATGAAGCTATAGTGAAGATTCTGCTGGAGAAAGGTGCAGATGTCAATGCCCAAGGTGGTAGATATGGCAATGCTCTCCGGGCTGCTTCATATTCAGGGCATGAAAGCATAGTGAAGATTCTGCTGGAGAAAGGTGCAGATGTTCATACCCAAAGTAGTAAATATAGCAATGCTCTCCAGGCTGCTTCATCTTCAGGGCATGAAGGCACAGTGAAGATTCTGCTGGAGAAAGGTGCAGATGTCAATGCTCAAGGTGGTTTGTATGGAAATGCTCTCCAGGCTGCTTCATATTCAGATTATGAAGGCATAGTGAAGATTCTGCTGGAGAAAGGTGCAGATGTCAATGCCCAAGGTGGTTTCTATGGCAATGCTCTCCAGGCTGCTTCCTTGGAAGGGCATGAAGGCATAGTGAAGATTCTGCTTGAGAAAGGTGTAGATGTTGATGCTCAAGGGTCCTACGGCAATGCTCTCCATGTTGCTTTATCTTCAAGGCATGAAGGCATAGCAAAGATTCTGCTGGAGAAAGGTGCCAATTTCCATGCACAAAGTGATTCCTATGGCAATGCTCTCCAGGCTGCATCATATTCAGGGTATAAAGACATAGTGAAGATTCTGCTGGAGAAAGGTGCAGATGTCCATGACCAAGGTGGTTTCTATGGCAATGCTCTCCAGACTGCTTCATATTCAGGGCATGAAGGCATAGTGAAGATTCTGCTGGAGAAAGGTGCAGATGTCCATGCCAAGGTGGTCAATATGGCAATGCTCTCCAGGCTGCTTCATATTCAGGGCATGAAGACATAGTGAAGATTCTGCTGGAGAAAGGTGCAGATGTCCATGCCCAAGGTGGTGAATATGGCAATGCTCTCCAGGCTGCTTCACTGGAAGGGCATAAAGGTATAGTGAAGATTCTGCTGGAGAAAGGTGCAGATGTCCATGCCCAAGGTGGTGAATATGGCAATGCTCTCCAGGCTGCTTCATCTTCAGGGCATGAAGGCATAGTGGAGATTCTGATGGAGAAAGATGCAGATATTCATGCTAAGGCTCAGCACGGATACATCCGCGGATGACCGGTATCCGTACCGGCCGGTTTTTGAGTTCCAAAAATCCAAACCTGTATCCGCCCGATTTTGTGGGCCGGATAACCGGTATCCGGAGTATCCGACCTGCCGGTTACCTGAAAAATGCAGGTACCTGCCGGTAAAATGCAAATTTTCTTTCAAATATCAATGGAAAATAGATGAAAAATTTTATTTATGTGTAATCTGAAACATTCCAATCTAAAACAATAAATTAATCAAGTGCGAAACATCTTTTTTAAGCTTGTATTGATTTATTATGATGTAAACAGTTTGATTTATGTAGAATTATCAATATCTCAGCCTCTAGATCACAGAGTTGAGTAAATCTTTGACTGTTGGTTAGGACTATTCTAAATGCATTCTTTTCATTTCTAGAAGTAGCTACAAAAATTTCTTCCTGCTCATTTATTCAGTCTCCCAAAAATTGTGGCACCATAAATTTCCAAGGCAAGGGACCATTCTAAAAATGCATTCAGTATGCCACATTGTAGGAATTGATAAGTTGTGCAAATTTTATTTCTAGATCATGTTTTAAAAGTCAATATATCAAGCTGTAAGAAGGTAGATATTCAAAATATCATTTAATGAATAAAAATGTTCAAATGTATTTGTACATAGAATTGATTACACACAAAATACAATCCTTAAACATGAATCAATAGCATTTCATTGCCAAATATTTGTGACCTTTTGCAGGTTGGTGCAGAAAGTTGGAAAAAAAAACAAATATACCAGAATTTTTACCAATAAAAGCTACTAATTGTGTATGCCGGATACACCAGATACCTGCCGGTTTTGATGTTTTTTCAAAAATCCAAACCGGTATCCGCAAGTATCTGTATCCGCGGATCCGGATACTTAAAATTACCAGAACCGGCCGGTTTTCCCACGGATAACCGGCAGGTTTATCCGGCAAAACCGGGATCCGTGCTGAGCCTTAATTCATGCCCAAGTTGGTGAATATGGTAATGCTCTCCAGGCTGCTTCATATTCAGGGCATGAAAGCACAGTGAAAATTCTGCTGGAGAAAGGTGCAGATGTCAATGCCCAAGGTGGTAAATATGGCAATGCTCTCCAGGCTGCATCATATCCAGGGCATGAAGACATAGTGGAGGTTCTGCTGGAGAAAGATGCAGATATCCATGCCCAAGGTGGTTTGTATGGCAATGCTCTCCAGGCTGCTTCATATATGAAGACATAGTGATGATTCTGCTGGAGAAAGGTGCAGATGTCCATGCCCAAAGTGGTAAATATGGCAATGCTCTCCAGGCTGCTTCATATTCAGGGCATGAAAGCACAGTGAAGATTCTGCTGGAGAAAGGTGCAGATGTCCATGACCAAGGTGGTAAATATGGCAATGCTCTCCAGGCTGCTTCATATTCAGAGCATGAAAGCATAGTGAAGATTCTGCTGGAGAAAGGTGCAGATGTCCATGACCAAGGTGGTAAATATGGCAGTGCTCTCCAGGCTGCTTCATATTCAGGGCATGAAAGCATAGTGAAGATTCTGCTGGAAAAAGGTGCAGATATTCATGCCCAAGGTGGTGAATATGGTAATGCTCTCCAGGCTGCTTCATATTCAGGGCATGAAGACATAGTGAAGATTCTGCTGGAGAATGGTGCAGATGTCCATGCCCAAGGTAGTGAATATGGCAATGCTCTTCAGGCTGCTTCATATTCAGGGCATGAAAGCATAGTGAAGATTCTGCTGGAGAAAGGTGGAAATGTCCATGCCCAAGGTGGTGAATATGGCAATGCTCTCCAGGCTGCTTCATCTTCAGGGCATGGAGGCATAGTGAAGATTCTGCTGGAGAAAGGTGCAAATGTCCATGCCCAAGGTGGTGAATATGGTAGTGCTCTCCAGGCTGCTTCATCTTCAGGGCATGAAGGCATAGTGAAGATTCTGCTGGAGAAAGGTGCAAATGTCCATGCCCAAGGTGGTAAATATGGCAGTGCTCTCCAGGCTGCTTCATTTTCAGGGCATGAAGGCATAGTGAAGATTCTGCTGGAGAAAGGTGCAGATGTCAATGCCCAAGGTGGTTTCTATGACAATGCTCTCCAGGCTGCTTCATATTCAGGGCATGAAAGCACAGTGAAGATTCTGCTGGAGAAAGGGGCAACTGTCCACCAGGGCAACATCATCCAGTGAGGAAAAGGCTAAGCAGCATGCTCTCAGTGTTGGGCCTCACATCATGAGAGGGCCTAGATATTCTAACTGCCTCTATTATGAGTGGAATATAAGAAGCCAGAGTACATTTTTGAATCCTGTGAGTTTACAATGTTGTAAATACAATACAAAATCAATTTTATTCATACTACAATACAATACATTCTATCATGGTAAAGTGTAAAACTGAGGGGTCTGGATTTGATGCCTAAAGCACAAAGCAATTCAATACTTAATGAGATACCCAATAAGCTTATCAAGCTATCTCAGAATCAAAACTTAAAATAATATCAAAGTAATCCTCAACATGTAATGTGCATGCAAGTCTGGGGTTCAGAGACAGAATTCATTTGTAGTGAAGACACACAAAAAACAAAGTAGAAAAGTTATAACCAAGCCTGCACTTGATATCCTTATTATGGCATGAATATCTCAATAATCCAGTTGCTTTATTTTTCTGAGACCCAGTGAGTTATTAGCTGAAGATTATTTGAATCAGACAAGTTTATTTATTGTTGACCAGTAACAAGATATTTTCTAGATTAAAATCCATCTGCCAACCTATTCCACTGACTCTGAGATATATCCAAAAAGTCCTTGCAATCTTCAGCCCTTTTAAAAGCACTAAGTAATTTTATCATATACTTAAGGACATTGGTGCAACACTTCTTATTGAACCATGAGTATTACAATCCATCATTAACAACATTCAGCTGCCCATCAAATGGTATGCAGTAAAAAAATCTCAGACATCATGTAGGGAGGAAAAAAAAATGCAAGGTACCCATTTACCCCTATTTATGGCCCATTACATCAACTTTTGGGTCTTGTTTGGAACTTTTGGATGTACTGTACCGGACTGTATGGTAACAACTGTAACGCGTAATGCTCGCTCAAAAAGTTGTTAAATTACCCCATGTAACGTGGTAACGCAGGCCGAGTTGTTATAAAAATAGCGTTACATTAAAATTTCAAAAAATCAACGAAATAAGGACTAAAATTTGTTGTACATAGGTGTCTTGTTCTGACTTAAGTAGAAATTATAGTTGATTCATGTTCCATTGTTCATTGGTTGAACATGTCTCACTTGGCTTTGACATGCCTAAATATGGTATCTAGTTGTTGATTTCTGCATTGTAACGCGTAATGGACTGGCAAGTTGTTAACTTTTGACCATCTGAAGGTGTTATGCATCAGTCTGTGGTTGTCACCATACAGTCTGGTACAGTAGGAGGATTCAAAAGATTATCAGAGCTTCTAGATTGATATACAAGCTCACCTCATCAATGGCTGTATGTATTATCTATATTATATCTAGTCACATGATTGACAATATACCATATATAGTAGGAGGGTGCGGGGGGGGGGTCCTGGTGATGGCTCAAAAAGAACGTGAGGTGATGTAATTTTTCTGAGAACCGCATACCCCTTGCTGCCCATATGCTATGATTGCTATCTTGATGCTTTCCAGGGTCCTTCATACAAAGTAACTGCCACACTCTTTCATTTTTCATTTTGATTGAAAAGGAAGTTGATCTGCTTTCTACAGGTTTTATTTGTGATCTCTCCTGTCTTTCACGATGATGTTTTCTACTATTTAACATTGTGATTACACACCTAGTACAAGTAGCACCCAACCGTGATGTTTTAGATTTTTCAATTGTTTGTTCATTGCACAACCAAGTACTTATAGTGTACACATATAGTGCTGCACATGACTCAACTTGACTCCGGCTAGTCGGTTTTTGAGTTGAGTCAAGTCTGAATAATGACTCGTTAAAACGCAGGGGAAACTCGCTATGAATGCACTAGCAGCTATGAGCATGAAAACGCACACACAACCACACAACACAAACAACACAAGGCTAGTTGTATCAAGCAAGTTAAACCAACGTAAGTTAGTTTGGGGGTTCGGAGATAGGATCCTTTATCAAGTAACTTTAGAGTATATTGACAAGGTAGAGTATATCAAAATAAACTCTGATTCCTTCGAAAACAGATTGATTCTTCAACTAATCACAAAGTCTGATTTTAGAATAAAGTCCAACACTCATCAAAATAGGTTCTCAAACACACAATACTTGGTATATCAAACGATTTTTATTTATGTCTAACTCTACAACACTCGGGGAAGTAGGATAAACAGAAAGTTGCAATACTATGAACACGGGTACTAGTACTACGAGGTATGTGTTAATTATAGTCTCGGTAGACTCAGAGTTCTCAACTGCAAAGTGCTGCCACTAAGCCGACCACCAAGAAACTCTAGTTTTGAAAAGCCCAGCCACTAGAGATCCCCACGGGTGTATCTGTGGCACAGGTACCTGCAGGTCTCACCCGTGGGAAACCTGCGGGTTGATGAACCCGCGGATACAGGTACCTGTTTCTCACGGATATCTTACAGATACAGGTCCTTGTTCCAAATATTTTATTATATCCGCGGGTATCTGCAGGTATCTGTAGTTCCTAAAGTTAAAAATGGGGGGGCTTTATTATTCCACAATTGCATCACATTGAGGCTTGTAAAGTAAAACTCATATACACAGAAAAGGCTTAAGAAAAAGAAAGACAAAAAAAGATACATGTATAGGAATTGAATAACTTTGCAAATATTGATTACCACAACCTTCTCAGTAAACAAAAGTTGTTGCAGATAATTTCACCTTGATTTCCATATATTCAGTAAAGCATGAGTAGAAAAAAAGAAAAGATATATATGCAAAATATATATCATAAGGCTAGCAACTGAACATATTGAATAAGTTTACAGATAAATTTTTTATGCAAACTTCCAAAAATGAAAGTTATAGAGGATAAGAATCCCTTCAATTTGAGATACTAAACATCAAAAATAGATGGAAAATGAGGACTTTATATGCCAAATACACATGAAGTTACAACCTTTTTGCAAAAACTTGAATAAATTTACGGCTAAATTTTTTTATGAAACCTTCCAGAAATGAAAGTTATAGTTGATAATAATCCCTTCAACTTGAGATACTACACATCAGAAATAGATTCGAAAATGAGGAAGTTATATGCGAAATACACATGAAGTTACAACCTTTTTGCAAAATGAATAACTCTTCCAATACTAATAACCAAGACATGCTTCATAAATGAAAGTTGGAGTAGTTAAAATCATCTTTATTTTGGCATACTTGGCATAAATATTAAATAAAAAACAAAAAAGATATACACAAAATGCATATAACAAGGTCAAAATTGAATATTTTTGATCCATGAGTGTTTTTTAATCTCAGATGACAATCAATCCACAACATAAAAGCCTGGAATTTCTCTATTGATACTTTGGTATATATATTTGCGGGTACCCGTGCTACCTGCAGGTTTGCATCCGCGGGTTGAGGATATCCATTCCCATGGATAGGTGGCGGATACAGGTAAGATATTTTTAGATGTAAAACCCGCAGGTATGGGCACAGAAAACCCGCGGATGTATCCGTGGGGATCTCTACCAGCCACCAGCAATGCTCTGCTGATTTGGAAACTGTACTTTTCACCCTTACTAGTCAAGTCACTGTAGACAAGAACTGGGCAAAAGTATAAGAAATGAAACTTAATTAAGTGCAATCACAACACTGAGACTAATACACAAGATTGAAATTAAATCTGACTTTGCAATACCGTGGACGTTTATACTGCTATCAACTGTAGACCACAATGTCCCCGAGCACTGTCACACTTAAATTGTGCTATCCGGTAATACGCCTCAAGTGATTTTGTGTTTGATACCAGACCTTTTGACAGGGTCTTTGAACCACAGCATTTCCCTCTGATGTCTCCCACTTCTCCATCTTTGATGTCATCTTAGCACTACGATATACCACCAACGGGGATGTCTATGCCTTTGAAAGCCTACGTCGAGGCCTTATTCAAGGGCACAGCTTCTTAAGAACCAACTCACTGGCATGCTTCCTGGTTACTCATCTGGTTTTACATGTCGGCGACTGCTTCTACGACGACCAACTAACAGTCTCTCAGTCCTAAGCAGGTAGACCCACCCTTTGATCCCTCAGACCTCTCGATCCGATAGTCCGGTCTGATTCCACTTCCTATCTCCGGTCCTATCCCTTCCCCTGACTCATACCTATCTGTCGGCGACCGCGTCACAAGACCTCGTTGACTTGTTTGTAGAGATATGCTGCACCACATTAGCCAATTATTCCGCACACCTATATAAGTCTGTACTCTACGTACCTCTACTCCAGTTTTCTTATTGCTTAGACGTAAAGGTCTTTGTAGTAGAGGCTCCTGGGACATCAGTTGTCACAGAAGAGAACAGCAGAATCCAAGAGTTTTTCCAAAGAGTTTTAAAGTGTTTCCCAAGTTTTCTAAAGTTTCTAAGAAGTCAAGTTTGCCAAGTTTCCAAGTTTTCTTTCAAAGAGTTCTAGTTTTTGTTTCCCAAGAGTTACCCAAGTCAAGCACAGAGCTCAAAGCGATCATTGGATCATCCCAGAGATTACCTACATCTTTATAAACTTTTACCCCCCATCGCCTACTCATTTTGTTTGAATCATCAAGCTTGGCTTCACCACTCCGATTACACTTTCCGTCGTCGCTGTGTTACTGTCTCCGACCAGAGCTTCTTATCATTTCCAGTGTCCTCTGTTGTGCCCTAGTAGCAGAATTTCGCCCTCTCACAACAAAAGAACTTGCAAGTTGAGTTGTTGGTTAGGTTTGGTTAGAGAGTATTTCTTGCCGCCGAGCTACACTCAGCGTCTCAAAATTGGAGCCCACACCTGACACCAGATACAGTGAAACTTTTATAAACCTAAAGTTAAGTTGTCAGATCGTGTTTTACAAAAGTGACTGATTAGCGGTGGGGACCGGCCTACTAGTCCGGGAACTGCTTAAAACCAGGGGGGGGCTCCGGAGCTGAGGTCTCGCTACTCGGCACACCTCCTACACGACTGGCGGCACCACATTCAGCACATTTTGTGACAGAGCGTTCAACTTTTATAAAAGTGGCATTTATTTATAAAAGCTGATGATATTTTTTATATCAGATTGGAGAGAGGGGAGGGGCAGTAAAGACAAAAAGTGACAGGTGAAATTTGTAAAAACAGGGTCTACTTTTATAAAATGATTGAAAACTCTACTGAATCTACTTGCAGCCTTGGAGCTGAGCCAGGAGCCTCGTTGGTCTTTGACGAGTTGATGATCGTTTCACCACGTTGCCCGTGCTGGACAGAGTGAAAGCTGATCTCTAGAGTAGGGATTGGATCCAAATAAATGACTTGATTCCAAGCCATATTCAGCTACACTTTGGAGAGAAAAGAGGGGGGATTAACGTCAACTTTCATGAAAGAACAGGTATGATTTGTAAAAGAAGGCACAACTTTTATAAAATATACTTAAGGCTCTCCAAGCCCTTCAAACGCAGCCTTGGATTCGAACCAAGAGCCTCTTGCTTCATGACCTCGAAGCCAAAGAGGTGGTGACCGTTTCACCACGTCGCCCATGCTGGAAAGTAGGGATGGGATCCCAATAAGTAACGTGCTGGAGAGAAGTAGGGATGGGATCCCAATAAGTAATGTGATTCCGGGCCATATTCATCTGCGCTACACTTTGGAGAGAAAAGAGGCATCAACTTTCATAAAAGTGTGATTTGTAAAAGTCGGCTCATCTTTTTATAAAATAGAGTTGAAAAAAAATCATGACTTTTGTATAACCAAAAAGGCACATCTTGAAGAAAGGCAGGCTTGGATTCGAACCAAGAACCTCTTGCTTTGTCACCTAGAAGACCAAAGAGGGGATGACTGTTTCACCACGTTGCCAGTGCTGGAGAGAGTGAAAGCCAATCTCTAGAGTAGGGATGGGATAATAAGTAACTTGATTCCAGGTCATCTGCACTACACTTCGGAGAGAAAAGAGTAACGTCAACTTTCATAAAAGTGACAAGTGTGATTTGTGAAAATTGGCTCATCTTTTATAAAATAGAGTTGAAAAAACACCGCGACTTTTATAAAAAAAATCCAAGCACTCCTTGAATAGGCAGCCTTGGATTCGAACCAAGAGCCTCTGGCTTCATGACCTCGAAGACCAAAGAGGGGATGACCGTTTCACCATGTTGCCCTGCCGGAGAGAGTGAAAGCTGTTCTCTAGTAGGGATGGGATCTAAATAAGTAACTTGATTCCAGGCCATATTCATCTGCGCTACACTTTGGAGAGAAAAGAGGGGCAGTAACGTCGACTTTCATGACACTTGGATTTGTAAAAATCGGCTCATTTTTTATAAAATAGAGTTGAAAAAAAACCGTGACTTTTATAAAAGACGTAAAGCACCACAACTCCTTCAAATGCATAGGCAGTCTTGGATTCTTCGTGACCTCGAAGACCAAAGAGGGGATGACCGTTTCACCACGTTGCCGGTGCTGGAGAGAGTGAAAGCCGATCTCTAGAGTAGGGATGGGATTGATTCCATGCCATATTCATCTACGCTACACTTGGAGAGAAAAAGGGGCAGTATCAGCTCCCTTTAGCAATAGGCAGCCTTGGATTCGCCTCTTGCTTCGTGACCTCGAAGAGCAAAGAGGTGATGACCGTTTCACCACGTTGCCCGTGCTGAGAGAGTGAAAGCTGATCTCTAGAGTAGCGATGGGATGAAAAAAACCCCGACTTTTATAGTAGTAGGCAGCCTTGGATTCGAACCAAGAGCCTCTTGCTTCATGACCTCGAAGATCAAAGAGGTGATGACCGTTTCACCACGTTGCCCGTGCCGGGGAGAGTGAAAGCTGATTTCTAGAGTAGCGATGGGATCCAAATAGATAACATGATCACGGGCCACACTAAAGATCCAAACTCCAGTCCTACACCAGCAGTACCGTCAACTTTTAAAAAAAGGACAGGTGTGATTTGTAAAAGCAGGCTCAACTTTTATGAAATAGAGTGAAAAAAAATCCCGACTTTTATAAAAAAGACTTAATACACTCCGAGCTATCCTCAATTGGACAGGCTTGGATTCAAACCAAGAGCCTCTTGTGACCTCGAAGACCAGAGAGGTGATGACCGTTTCACCACGTTGCCCGTGCTCGAGAGAGTGAAAGCTGATCTCCAGAGTAGTGATGGGATCCAAATAGATAACATGATTCCGGGCCATATTCATCTGCGCTAAAGATCTAAGCTCCAGTCCTACACCCTTGAGAGAAAAGAGGGGCAGTAACGTCAACTTTCAAAAAAGTGACAGGTGTGATTTGTAAAAGCAGGCTCAACTTTTATGAAATAGAGTTGAGAAAAAATCTTCAGACTCTCTCTCATGGGCAGGCTTGGATTTGAACCAAGAGCCTCTTGCTTCGTGACCTCGAAGACCAAAGAGGTGATGACCATTTCACCACGTTGCCAGTGGTAGACAAAGTGAAAGCTGATCTGTGGACTAGGGATGGGATCCAACGGGGAGAGAAGAGGGGTAACGTCAGCTTTCATAAAAGTTACAGGTGTGATTTGTGAAAGTAGGCGCAACTTTTATAAAAAGAGCCTCTTTAAACATTACTCATACAGGCAGCCTTGGATTCGAACCAAGAGCCTCTTTCTTCGTGACCTCGAAGAACAAAAGGTGATGACCATTTCACCATGTTGCCCGTGCTGGATCTAGTGAAACCTGATCTCTAGAGTGGGGATGGGATCCAAATAGATAACATGATTCCGGGCCATATTTATCTCACTAGAGATCCAAGTTAGTCCTACACTTTGGAGAGAAAAGAGGGGTAGTAACGTCAACTTTCATGAAAGTGACAGGTGCGATTTGTAAAAATACGCTCAACTTTTATAAAATAGAGGTGAAAAATTTGAGACTTGCTGTCTTTTTTCAATGGGCAGACTTGGATTCGAACCAAGACCCTCTTTGTTTGTGCTCTTAAAGGCTAAAGAGGTGAGGACCATTTCACCACATTGCCGTGCTGGAGGGTGTGAAGGCTGATCTCTAGAGTAGGGATGGTAACGTCAACTTTCATAAGTGTGATTTGTAAAAGTAGGGTCGGCTTTATAAAATGGACCTGATAAATCTACGTGCCTTAGACCACTTCACTGATTTGCCCGCACGGGA
>ML179093.1:24268-34488 GCA_004369135.1 Dendrothele bispora CBS 962.96 | reverse complement strand
TCAGTAGACTCATAGAGGTTCATTCCAGAAAAAGAGAACGAGAAAGCTTGGAGGGCTGGGAAGATCCCATTAGAGGACGGGAAAATATACAGAAACGGTCCGATGTCTCGAGCTTATACAAACTCATCAGACAGCATCTATAAAAGCTATTGGATTTTTTTTCATGATTGAGAAAATCCACATGACATGACTTATCTGCAAACAGATTACAAAACGGATGCTTCTCGACTGGAACGTGGTCATGGGTGTGAAGACTATCGAATAATATGTCCAAGTGTGGTTGAGGAGTGATTCGTCGGGCTCCTTCTGGCGAGTATTCTGGGCTAAAGATGACGAGACATTATTAGTAAACGTTCCAAAAGAATTTCTATGAGACTCACTGATCCACACAGACCCTGGCTTTGGGCCACCAGGGATCAAGTAATACTTGTAATTCTGTCCAGCTTTGCCTGTAGAACCAACAGCTGTGTTGAGAGTTGGGGAGCACCCAAGAAACTGAGCAATGTCTATTTCAGACATGATGGTGAAAGGTGGAAAAAGAGACGTGCTGGCAGTTAGTTTCACACAGACATAGCCGAAACGTCATTTTTATAGTGAGAGATAATTACTAAAATTAAGGCTGGACACGGATGCATCTGCGGATATCCGTCATCCGAACCTGCTGGTTTTTTCATTTGAAAAATGTCTATCTGCATCCGGATTCATCCGGGCCAATAGATACCTGCATCCGGTCCATCCGACCGGCAGGTATCCACAGTTGCCGGATATCTGCATCTGCAGATATTATAAACCTGCAGGTATTGAGTGTCTGCTCACAAAATTTAATTATATACAGTTATCAAAGCCATAGATTTGTATATATAATAATAATAAAACATCTATTATTACTTATTTAGTGAGTTAATGATTCTCAGTTAGGCAACAGACCATATTTGGTTGTGCTGTACGTCATTTTAGAGATACACAAAAGCTACACATCTTTCATTTCTGGAAGTGATCATACAAACTTTTGGTTGGGTCGTTATTTGTGTTTCTAGAAATTGTGGCACCATTTGATATAGGTGGAAAGGTCATATATAAAAATGTGGAACCTAATCCAGTGTGTACAGATTGATGACTTACACAGATTTCATTTCTAGAAGCTGTTCTCAAACTCAATATTTAAAGTATAAAAAGGCCCTAAAAATCCTGTGTAACTACAAATGTATGGATGTACATTATCAAATCAAAAAAAAATTATTACTTCAGTGTGACTTGTTTTATTTAGTGTCCTTCTGCTTTTTTTGAGAATGCAACATCTGGGGCAGGCTCAAAGTCACACTGTTGTAGCAGTCTTCTGATTTAGTCCATAGATTCATAAATTCTTGCCTTCTTGTCTTCAAATATTGAGTTTGAGAACAACTCCTAGAAATGAAATCTGTGCAAATCATCAATGTATAAACACAGGATCAAGTTTCAAATTTTTTTATATAACCTTTCCACTTATATCAAATGGTGCCACAATTTCTAGAAACACAAAGAACGACCCAACAAGAAGTTTGTGTGATTACTTCTAGAAATGAAAAATGTTTGGCTTCTTGGTATCTTCAGAATGATGTACAACACAAAATGATATGTGGTCTGTTGGCTATAATCTTAACTGAAATTGATTGACCTACTAAATAAGTAGATTGAAACCTCAACTATTGATATGTAGATACAAAATGGCATTGAATATATTGAATTCAAACCTGAAATAACATGTTTGTATATGGTACAGAGCTAGAGGCAGCTAGTTAGCAAGTGATGATATTGATCTCAAAGTGATTTTGAATCTTTTCTGCATGAATTTGAGTGTTAAACAGTGAAAATATACTATGTACGGATGCCGGATACCTGCAGGTTTTTCAAGATTTCCCAAAATCTCGATCCGCATCCGGCAGTATCTGTATCTGCAGGTTGCGGATAAATTTTTTATCCGGACCGGCAGGTTTTCCCATGGATAACCTGACAGGTACCGGGATAAAACCGGCATCCGTGTCCAGCCTTAACTAAAATGTTGAACTGCATTCAACTTGCCACCAGACGAGAACGAGTCAGATTCCAATCAGCTAGTGATTAGTGTCCTTCCTTTACAGTTTTTTTTAAGAGATAAAATATTGTCTGTGTTTCACTGAATAGAAAACATACTATTAGCTCAGTGATTTAATGCTGGGTGAGATTGAACGACTACCCACGTTTTGAGGATCTATTAAAAAGTAATTGACCTCATTGAAGGAATAGATCAAAAATAAATGTTGAAATTCGTTGACCTCTGATTTAAGATAGTGGTATATAAAAAAAAAGCACTTCTTGAAGAAAGGCAGGCTTGGATTCGAACCAAGAACCTCTTGCTTTGTCACCTAGAAGACCAAAGAGGGATGACCGTTTCACCACGTTGCTGGTGCTGGAAAAAGTGTAAGCCGATTTCTAGAGTAGGGATGGGATAATAAGTAACTTGATTCCAGGTCATATTCATCTGCATTACACTTTGGAGAGAAAAGAGGGGCAGTATTCCAAAGTAATATGTGAGGGATTATCGAATAAAGTAACTGATATTCACAGTAAGATGTAGTAAGATGTAATAAGATGACGAACTCAGGTTTCAATCACTGAAGTAAGGATTCAATCTCATATCATATTATAATTTCAAGTCTTCATATGTTCTTCAGAACAGCAGAAAGAAATTTATTGATAATGTTTTAAGCCATATTTTTAACCTCCCACTCTTAAATAGATGAATACAAATTGAGATCCTCATTGATTCTCTATCTCTGTCTCTCTTCCTCCTTCCTTGAAATATCAGACATCTCAGATCTGATCTGAAATCCATCCCCAACATAATAAAATATCCTCCTGTTGAGTGATGTGTGAACGAATCACCAGGACTGAGATGAGCATTGAGATATAGAGGGAATTAAAATCGTCCAATCTGGGGGAAACTCTCTGAGCTACCCAATTTGAATCATGATGTGGAGGTGGGATGACAGCTCCAATTACTATCTCATTTCTGTCTAGAATAGGTTTTCAAGATATTATTACTTGTAAAAAACTTGTTGACAATGTGGTGAAGCTTTTATAAAAAAAACCCTGATACAAATGAAACAGGAAGGTAGGTACGGAGGTAACCAGTTCCACAAAGCTCTTCAACACTTCATAACTTCCCAGCTACCTGATCCTTCGATGCCCTGTTGGCCTTCCCAATGTATTGTGATGTAGAAGCTGGCATGTTGCTGCTGTTGATATGGACAGAAGGAGGTGTCAAGTTTTGCCTGGGAGTTTATGAAAGTAAATGATACATACGAAACAGGAACAAAAAAACCAAGGGCTCCCCGTTCCAAGAAGCTCTTCAACAGCCCATAACTTCCCAGCAACCTGATTCCTTACTATCCTGCTGGCCTTCCCAATAGATCGCCCTGTAGATGCCGGCATGTTGCTGCAGTTGATATTGTCAGAAAGGATTGTCGTTTGGCTTGATGTCTGCTTTTTGGCCGTGGCGTGACGTGCATTTTCGTTTCTCGTCGGGTACAGGGTTAGAGGATCGCAAAGATAAAGCCACAGGACCTGAATAAAAAGTAGATGTTTCGTTAGTAGCTTATACGTGGCAACATGAAAGGGCTATTTCAGTCCTATCCAAGCCAGAAAAGATGATCACAAACGTGCCCAGGATTGAGAACAGGACGGATCTACCTCCTCCAGTGGTAGCGCTGAGATAGCCAAGATGAAACTCACCAGAAAAAATAGGGACGAAGCGGAAATGGTGAAACAACGAACGTCGAACGCCTTTCCTCGCGTCATGCACCATCACGTGACTGACAATCAGCTGACTCTAATTTTTGATCAGTCGCCACCTGTCGCCACTACTTGTTGTAAAAAAAAACGTTTCGATTTGGTCAACTTTTAAAAAAGTGAGTAACCTATGGCACGATGACAGCAAATGATTCCCAAGGAGCAGCAAAAGAAACGCGGAGCTCCCTCTTACTTCGCTGGCGCACCTCTCAAACTCCTCTTTCAACATCTTCAAGGGTATATTGACTCTCATGGAAACCGCGAGCAGTTCTGGGCGAAGTTCAACGTGGAGTGGCACAAGAAGTACCCTCCCAACCTCACGTCAGAGGAGAAGAAGGAGGTGAACTGGATAGTCGAGAAATACAAACTTTGAGCTGGCAGGAGCAAGGAGGGTGAGGTTTTAAATGTTAACGATGAGGGTGTCGGTGCTGGTGTTGATGAGGACGTCGATGGAGATAACACGGAGCGACCTCTCCTCCCCCTCCCTCCTAATTACCCACCAGTCCCATATCTGCCCCTCCCTCCTAATTACCCCCCAGTCCCATATCCGCCAATTGACGCGTCCAACACAACTAGTTCTTCTCCCACGGCTGGTGCTAATGACCTAAGTTTGGAGAAACCAGGGGGACCTGCAAAAGGGAAGGAGAAAGGAAGTCCAGAAGGAGAAGAAGAAGAAGAAGGAATCGACAATTTGGGAAGGACGAAGGAGGAAAATGCATTGATAGCGAGAGCTGCGTCTAACAGGGTCAGTATGGTTCTACTTTTACAACTGATATCGACCCTCTTTTATAAAAGCTGTACTGACATCAATCATAGAAACTTGATTCATGGTTTGCGAACTATGCTAACAAGGAGAAAAACGCCAAAAGGGACCAGAGCAATATTGTTCACAGTAAAAAGAAAGCTCTGGCTCCTCCACGAATTGTTGCTGCTCACAAGGTATACGAAAGTCATCCTGATTACAGGGAAAAGGTCGCCAAAGCGGTCAGGGAAGAATGCAGGGAACCGCATAGCGGATTTGACCGTGAACAACTTAACAAACACGCTGTCATTGCGAAGCGACTGTTTGAGGCAGAGGACGCCGAAACTCAGGATAAGATCAGAGCAGAGGCAAAGGCGGAGTACCAGGAGCTTTTGGATGCATATGAGAAGGGGAAGGAAGGAGGTGGGGATCTTAGTGCTAAAGCTGTGAAAAGGTGTGTTGTGTTTTTGTTTTTTTGAGAGTTTTACTTACCGCTTCATTGCAGGAGCCGAGCAGAGCTGGGAGCCATGTTCTATCCCTTGATGGAATATGCTTTGAAGGTTACCAATACCCAGATGTCCTTGACCATTATTGGTGAGGGTGACACAGAGGGCGCGTTGTTTCTTTCTAGGTCTGTAGGTTTCTGATTTTTTTTATAAAAGAGCTGATTTGCTTTTATAAAAGTGTTCTGACAGGTCATACTCCAGGGCCAGAACCAAAAAAATTTAATGAGTGGGATCCGGTTGGCTTCAAAATGTCGCACATCAAGTCATTTTCGGAATTCGTCAAGTGTTGCGTGCGTTTGGAGAATGGTGAATTTTCTTACCGTATCACAAGTTAATTCTGTCTGAACTTCAAACAATATAAGGTTTACAAGTGCATCCCCCCCAGTACAGCGGTGCTATTCCCTGTGAAGACAGTGAAGACACCCCAATTCCCTACTCTCCCTCTCCCTCTCCCCCTCCCAATGTCGAATCACAACCCGGCCCGTCCGCACCCAAGGGCAAGAAACGCAAAGTGAAAGAAAAGTCCTCCAAGAGATCGAAAAGGAGAAGACGGGGAGGTGAGGAAAGTGATGAGGTGGAGTGGACAGGTGTAAGTGAGGGTGAGGAGGAGGATTTTGGCGATGATACCGGAGAGACCACCAAGGAGGATGAGGATGAATTGAGCGATGCCAGGAAGGGGAAGGGGAAGAAAAAGGGGAAGGGGAAGGAGAAGGAGAAGGAGAAGGAGAAGGAAAGGGACAGGGAGAGAGGGAAGGGGAAGGGGAAAGAGAAAGAGAAAGGGAAGGGGAAGGGGAAGGAGACGGAACACACGAGGCCAAGGTCGACTCGACTTGCCGCTGCTAACGCAACTGCTGCGGCTACAAAATCACCGACGAGACCTGTCAACGAGCCGGACAATGGCAATGACATGGATGTGGACGTTTCAGCTGGTCCAATCTCCACCTCTGCCTCTCTCCCCTTGCCGACAAATGCCAACGAATCCATTCGCACCCTCCGCACTTATCTCCTGAAACTTCCGGACACCCTTGAAGATGGTCAAGATGTTGACGAATTGGCCCAACACTGCTATCAAGAAGGACCATGGGCCGATATGCCGTCAAATGGAGATGCATTGGAACATTGGAATGGCATTCTTGATATGATGATCCAAAAGCGTACGATGGAGACTATGGAGGCCTATCAGAGCAGGTTGGTGAAGAGGGGTCCAAAGGGCACTGAAGCTCTGTACAGAGTGCTTGCTCATGTTACGGAGAAAGTTGTCGTTGTTCCTGACATGCTGGATGGAAAGATTGGAAGGGTCATCGACGCAATTAAGGGAAGGTAAAAAGCTTTTACAAATTCTGTCACTACTTTTATAAACGCTGACTAATGTTTAGATGTCCGGAGATCACCGTCTCTGAACCTACCCCTCCTAACCCCAATCTGGCTGAATCCAGCTCCTCTCCCTTGCGTCGACGTCCAAGGCCACCCCCAATCGAAACGCTTTCTGAGCCAGGAAGCTCCAGTCATGCAAAGCGTCCTTTGGAAACAGGCGAACCTGCCATCGATCATGACACCAAGCCTTCCTGGGTCATCAGTATGGAGGAGTATCTGCTCCCTGATATTGACGGTAATACGCTAGAAAATCAATACCGTAGATTTTTCGCGATTTATTATTAAATTCCGAATGTCTATAGTATTAGTCATAAGGGAAATAGAGGACTATAGTGAGTCCCGGACTGATAGTCAAGAGGAATAATTGTATTAAGTCAATACATATTAAGTCCAGACTTGTTCCACAAGGAAAATCGTATCCAGAGATGATAGAAGTGACTACATGACTATGGTAGATTAATTGATTTATCTAGTTATGAGTGTCTATGCTAGGCATTTCAGCTTGGACCTTGCCAAGTAAAACAGAATGAGTCCTCCAGACATAGGGGAAGTGGCTGACACCACTGTGGCTAATATAAATATAGTTATGTCCTGATCCAAGGGAATAGAATTAACTCCAGACTAAAATTATCTTCGAGTCCAGACTAAAGTCAAGTCTAAAGTCTAAATCTAATTAGAATCTAGAGCGATGATCGGTTGCGACGGTCGCGTGCCTTACAGAGAACAGATCCAGAGAGGCGGAGCAACGTTTCTAGAAACTAGTTCCACTTATTTGATTTAATCAGGATAAAAGATACAGGAGTCCGACAGACCGGTGACTCGTTATGACTAGATTTAGGGGTATGACGACGTTGGGCGCATACTACGAATTTATCCACAGACCCGCCTAGGGCTCCGGTATGACAGAAATTGACAGAGTATGACTCTCAACCAATGAGAGTCTGGATATTAGAAAAAGTCGAGTCAGGACTTGTCAACTAGATGACTCGTCGGCCAGTACACGGAGGCGAGACAATAAATCTAGATTAGAATAAACAAGTACAGACTTGAAAGAATTATTTTAGAAAGACGAAATAAGTAACAAAGTTTCTATATACGGACTGTGACACGCACGTAAATTACGAAAGCTTATTTCTACATACCATATATAGTAGGAGGACTGTAGATCTCCTAGATAAAATAGTTTCTTTATTTTTCATTTTACTCTGTACATATAAAAGGACAGTAGATACAACTAGGTACTCCAGTGACTGTAGTACGGTTCTTGCTCGCACTTAGGACAGCTGATTCAGGAGGAGATCTCCAGTATCATAAAAGCATACCTTTGTTGTTTTAAAGTTTGTTTAACCAGAAAGTCGGCTCCGGAAGAGTACGAGATTTTGTAGATACTCAATTTCTCCGCTCAATAGTATAAATTTCGTTGGTGATTACTTTGTGCCTTTTCAGAAGTTAAGTTGGTTAACTCTGAACTGTTGGTTGAATCAGTGGTTTCGCCTCGAAAGCCATTCGCACTGGTCAGCAAGTAATATAGTCTTTTCACCTCGAAAGCCATTAGATTATATTGCGGGAAGATACTTTATTGAGTGTTTTCTTTATTGGTTATATATTTGTTTCGCCTCGAAAGCCATTCAGATATATTTCAAGTAGTACAAGCCCCTGTTTCGCCTCGAAAGCCATTCAGACTTGTATTGCGGGGTTATCATCTTCGATACCTTTACTTCCACAACCGAATCAACTTCATTTACATTCACTTGAGTGTATAGACTTCACATTTTACTTTTGTGTATTTGTCTAGACTTAGATATCTGTTGATATATTGAGTCGTGACTAGAATATTCAACTCCAGACTTGATTAAAACTTTGCTTCACTGTTGTTTTGTGTGTTTGCTGCAAAAGGATTCTGTCTCCGAACCCCAGACTCGCTCGCATACACTACATATTGAGGATCAGTCTAGTATTCATTGGTGTATTGGCTTTGAGATTGCTTTATTTTTAGAGTGATCTTATTGTTGATATATTGATATCTACTATACTCAGCCACACAGCCCATATCTATATCAGTTGTAGTGCACTGCACTTTAACGGAGTCTACTTATGGCTTTGAAACCTCCTCCAAGTGCCTGTCAAAAATAGAAAGGCCTCTAGGAGTTGAGAACTGGCTGAAGTCAAAAAGAAGAAAGGCCTGCCCAGCTCCTATAGATAAAATGGACGCCGACGACATGCAATCCGACACGATAATCTGGTGGAACTCACTCCAGCCTACATGGAGAACCTTGTCTCTAGAGGGTCCAGAGATCGGGCAAGGCAAATGGACAAGGGAGGTGAAGGGAGACTGGGGTCACCTCATAACCCCAGGGGTCAATGGCTTCTACACACTCTTGGCTTGTATGCGGTGGTGGCTGGTATTGGAGCAGAAAAAGGATCTGGATTCCAACAGGGCGTCCTGGAATTGGAAGACAGTCTTGAGTGACATTGTCTGGGTCATAAAGACGCTGGCTGGTAAGGAACCTGGTGAGGAACCTGTTTCCAAGAAGGCTCGTACCGACTAGTCCCCAGAACACCCCCTGTCATGCTATCCCCTTTGTAGGACGTTTATATTTTTGGTAGCACATGTATTTCAAATAGCCCCTATCTTGGATCATCAATGTAGTTTTATAATAGAATGTGAGTTTTATAAAAGTGGGACATGTGAGCAAAAGTACAAGGCCTGAAGTAAGCGTGAAGGGGAACATCAGGAAAATCCCTTTGAGCCCTGGTCACCTTTAGGTCACCACGGTCATTGACAGAGGACCACGGTCACCTGCAGGTTACCCAGGCTCCACAGGTCTGTCAGGCTTTAGCTGATTCGACCTGGGCAACCTGGAGTGACCTGGGTGACCTGGGGTGACCTGGAGGTGACCTGGAGGTGACCTGGAGGTGACCTGGAGGTGACCTGGAGGTGACCTGGGGTGACCTGGGGGTGACCTGGGTGACCTAGAGTGACCTGGATTATCATTCATAAATTTGCCTATTATTTTCCTATCATGAGTACTCAGGAAATTTATTGACATTACTTACACTGACGACTGAGAGATGTTGAATCATGACTTTCATTGAAATGTAATTTTTATATACAACTCGCTCGACTCATGCAACAGAAACTGTATCGTAAATATATCTAAACCCAGATCATGAAGTTATGATGTGGCTTGACTTTCGAGGAGATCGGTCAATCTAGCAAAGGTAAGCTAAATGGTCGGCACAAATAAAAAGTAGACAAAATGTCATACCGTTTCAGTGCCTCTGTTTGCTGTTGAAGACACGTCACTATATGGTCATGCTCTTCCGAACGCTGTGCCCATCCTTCTCAGCTTGTTGGAGGACACATTCTTTCAGTTCACATATGCCCTGTAAGATATCGGCAAGAGAGGTTTGCCGCTCGTCATTCACCTGTAGCCAAATGAAGACCTGTGAAAACATTGCAATCATGAAAGAAAACACTGACCTGGAATTCAGCTTGAGCAGACACGTCAAAAGGCAGTGGTTCGCCGGGTGGGTCTGAATCGGGTTGATGTTGTGGGGGGAGAGGCAGATTGTTCTTTGCCTTGAGCGTCATGAAAATACAACGATGGCAAAGTGTTGTCTTGTGAAGGCCCATGCTGACTGTGACGAGGCTGTAGAGGAGAGAAGAATAAATCCAGTGGCTCAGGTGGGTCTGAATCAGGTTGATGCTGTGGGGAGAGACATATGATGTTCTTTGTCTTGAGCATCGTGAAAATATAGCGATGGTAAGGTGTTGTCTTGTGAAGGCT